>CM021528.1:19338823-19348897 GCA_010994315.2 Pisaster ochraceus
TCCTTATTGAGTCTGGCCAGCTCAGAAGAGGGCGCTATTTATGACATTAGGGTGGTTTATACATAACAATAGATAAAGAATGTTTGGGTTTGCATTTCGGATAGCACTCGTATTATTTTAAACAAGGGACTAGAATCAAGAATGTATCAAAATTTTTCTGATTTTCTGGAAAACAATTATTTTGCACCTCCCACCTCCCAATTGCTTATATTATCAATATTATAGTTGTCATCGGGAAGTGATCATCACCCTACTTAATCAGCAAGTGGCCATCTCGAAATATTTTATATCATACTTCGTTTCAAAAATGTTGTCACTACGCGAGAATATTCTCATGATTTCGCCAGTCGCATGGTACTTCCAGAACACCATAGTGTTCTAAGGAATTATTGAATGTCGATTAAGTGGAAACAACTTCCTATTGATATTGTATTGATCTACGACTTGATATGCCAAAGGTTATTTATAAAGATACAATGACGTTTACATATCTGCTAAAGACTAACAGAGGGACTCAAAGCTCAAACCCACTTTTTGCGATTCACTCAGTTTCCAATTGATAGAGTCCTTTTGCAAATGGGGAAAATTACAAGTCTTTAACCTCACGTTAAAATGGTGTAATTTTTTGTCCAAAATCAAAAAATGTTCGTTGACGCCACATTTCAAATATATTTTGTACAACAAATTTTCAGTTCATTCCTGAATTCTGTTGATAAAACGTCATTGCATATTTCTTCCCTCCCGGCTACAGTGTTCCTGTCTCTCGCAGCAGACCGCGCTAAACGTGGCTTATTATTTTATGAATAAAATGTCGTACAAACAACAGGCCCAAAAATAGAACTATTTCAAGCAAAAGGTCAATAATGACAACGGCCTTCGAGGTTTCCTGCTGCCGCTAATTGCCTCTTGTCAGACTGGCTGACAAGAAGGTAGCTCTGATTGGGCTATAATGATTATGACAAAATCACAATTCCGATAATGATTGACTTGCGAGAAATAGCGTACAATCGAGACTACAAAGTTTTATTTTTAAACAGAGTTATGGTTTCAGCCGAAGCGTTAAGAATGGCGGTATCTTTCTGGTATGCCGGTTTGTTAGTCCTGATGTTCGCAAGCAAAACCCATGGTATGTTACAGTGTTCTGTTGTATTGTTGGAACTAAACAAAGAATTGTTGGTCTAGTGAGCATGGGGTTGTTTTATTTGAAGGACTTCAATATGGTTTCTTAAGCATTTCCAGCATAGTTGATGGTTACCTGGTGTTTTTTAACGTTATTGACATACCAGCATAAGTGTGCGTTACCGCTTAAAATAACTGTAAGTTTGTTGTGCTCCACATGGTGAGTATTACACAAACAGACATTGGGCTTAAAAATAAATTTATACAGTTGAACAATACCTTACTTTACATTGACTCTAAAACTAAACCAAGGCTGTAATGTTGAACTCAGTTTTGTGATGCACTCATTTTCCAATATCAATGTCCAATAAAGTGGGAAAAATTATAAGACTCTAACCTCACTTAAAAACGGTGTAAAATGCTATTGTAGAGCCTAGGCCTATACCCCTCGAGAGCGGAATGTGTTACGGTCTGTTTCAAAAAACACCAAATTCCATTTATTTCAATCATCTTTGTGGCGGAATTTTTGCAGTTCATTCTTGAATGTCCAGGATTTTTAATCCAAACGCATTGAGTTTGTCCTTCTGGCTAACAAGACATTCCTATGTGGTCCGTTCAGACCCATTTGCTGTTGACATAATAGTGACGTCATTTTTTCATCTTTCGTTCTCATAGAGTTTCAATAACAATGATGTTTTACACCATTTTAATATGATATTAGGAACTTGTCTTTCCCCCCAATTTTACACTCTGTTGGAAAACCAGTGAATCACAAAACTGAATTTGACCTTAGAAAACCTCCCTACATCATTCACTCAAACAGCGATGATGTGTTGGATGGGACAAGAACCGGATCTGAGCGAGCCCCAAAGATTCTACCGGTGGGTCATCCCGGTTGAGGATCCCTGCAAGTGCACGGAGGTTCGACTGGGTGGTGTGACTGACCGCACACCTAACCACCACTTCAAAGTCGTCTACTTTGATAAGCCGCTTCTCTCTCAAGAACTGACTTGTCCAGACAGTTCCGGTAAGACAAACATCTTACGCTTGTGAAAGTAACTATTTGTACAACAAAAACTAAATCACAATAAAATTTAATTCTCGTTTTGTATACACGTGTACTAAATCTACTTTCACCGGGTAGAACTTAGTTCTTAAAGTCGTCTCCCTGTTCCGTTCTAAGAGAACTTGGAGTTCTTTTTATATACTCTGCTCATCTTCAGGAGAATGAGGACGAGCAGAGTATACTGTTCGAAACGTCGTGACCACACCGGTTCTTCTCAGAACCAACTATTCTCACAAAATAGTTCCATACATGTTTGTACCCTTAAGATTACTAGTACAGTTTTTCTTCATGCTCATTCTTGCTTAGCAGAAAATGTTAAAGCAATATTTTCAGCTTAAGCAGCCACAACTAAACTTGACATTGCGTTTTAACTTATGCACATTAAGTTGTATCTTGTTTACCCTCAGGGGAGTCGCCAGGCAGTGACCAACAGACTACAACGCCCTCCACCACGGCTTGGGCATCACCCATAGATTCATCGACAATGATGAGTGACTTTAAGTAATGACATGTTTTGAAATCTAACGGCGATAAAAAGTCTTGGGTTAGACACAGTTTTGCCTTTACTAATTTACAACAAGATATTACCTGCTTATATTTGTATGCTGCGATATGATCACTAAACATATTATTAAAAGGTTGGAAAGTGAACGTATCAAGTAGTCATATATATATATTTTTTAATTGTTTTGTTAAACATATTTGTAGTTATGTAAACTGGTGTAGGTCCGTCTTGGACAGTGTAGACAATTTTGAAGGTTGTGTGTACTTGAACAATGTGATATCAATTTAGTGTGAATTTCTGTAGGGCGTACAACTTTGTGACATGTTCTGTATGGGGCGGACACGACACCCATAATAATGCACCTTCAGCTTCCCTCTCCCTGGCACTGCACCCAGGTGAACAAGATATGAAGTTACACTATAAATTGGATGAGCCAGTTCGCTGGTTGTCACAAAAATTAAATTAACTACCACGAATGTATTTACCAAACTTGTTTTTCAGCAAAGCTGTATTACCGTTGAGTTGGCTTAAGATTTACGGTGGACACCATGAATTAAAGGCTGGTTCTTTTCCCATCCACCACAACTCGTAAAAGATTATTTCATGGCGTTACCACAAAACTTACTAGATTGGACTCATTCCACGCAAAGACTCAAATCCTACTCATGTCGTGATACCACAAACCTTGCTAGATTGGATTTCTATGCAAAGTTTCAGATCCTACTCATGTACGCGGTATTACCACAAACCTTACTAGATTGTATTCAAATCCTACTCATGAATATGGTGTTACACAGCAAACCTTACTAGATTGTATCTCAACCGCAAGCACAGTTCCAAATCCTACTCATCGTGTACATTGTGTCACCACAAACCTTAACAGATTGAACTCTCACCATGTAAAGTTTCTAATCATTTATAAGCATTATATCACTCCATTGTTTGAAATTTATACTTTAATCTCAAGTGTTTTTCTTTATAATTGTTGATGTAAGTTTTATTATTTTATCAACTTAGTTTATTTCATGTTAATTCGAGTTGTAGATCAGCACTCGAGCTGTTTTTTATCGAATATTGTATTCAATAAAAAAAAATGTTTTAACATTACGTAGTGCCCGAATATAGAATAATCACACCATTCTGTTTTGACACCCCTTGGATCTAATAAGATTATCCGAAGACAAAGAAGAAGGTGCAAAATACTACTAATCCCTAACGTCAGTACGGAATTCTGACGTCACTCACAAATACCAATCCCAAACACACATACAATGAAGTGAAAACAACAATACGGACACGTATGGGTGTAAGACCCCTCACAGGGTTCGTTCCGCGTGTATGTGTTATGTTTAACACAACCCTCTCATGACGGGTTCCCATACCTCCATGAATGGCTTAAGTCATTACTCAAGGTTTTTTTTTTCCAAGGCACCAGTGAAAGACACTTCCCAGAAATGCTCAAAATACAAATGAAAACACAGAGTGCCTATAAATATTAAGGGCCCATCTTGTACTACATCAAAAACCTTCAAGAACTTCTTCGCATACACAACAAGAGATTCCCTGTCTTCAAACAACTTTGTATACTCTTTATAGGTTGCATTATAGCTGTGTTCGGTTCTCGGCACTCGTATTACGATCATTAGAAGGTATTCGATCGTCTTCGTAAAGTGCAGAATGGCTTGGTTCCGAGTGTTAACGGTTTGTCTACCGTTGGCCCTGCTTGTGGTATTCGGCGCAGTCGACGCCATGCCGCATAGACCAATGTGCTACCGGTAAGCTTTTCAATTTTCATTCCAAGAAACTTTTGTGTTTCACCAAGTTTCTACGCTTCATAAAAACATTTTTTTTTTACATAATGTCATTTGAAATGTAAAATGCCACAACAGGCCTTACGCTTAACCTTCTTAAAAAGTAGCCCAACGGGCTAGTAAACTGTGCCTTTTGACCTGTTCCCAGGAAGTTGGAGCATCCTAAATTTTAAACATGTTGTCAACACTTTATGATGTATTAATGGCAGTGATCACAACCATTTTGGTCAAATGAAATTACATGCACTCACTTAAAAATATAAAAACACAAAATTGTATTATGTGAAGAACTATAACAATTTCTTTTTTGAAGTAGCACTATTGTTAGTAGCCCACAGGGCAGGTTGGAAAGTGGTGTTTTCAAAGAAGTGTAAAATATTGCTGTGTAAAACTGCTGGCTACAAATTTTGTGAACTTTTGATCGATTTGGGGTAAAACGACAATTTGTGTTGTACCCCTCACTTGCGTAAAATAAAATACACAAGGAAAAGGTAATACAGTACCCAAATTGGATAGGAAATTAAATCGCACAACACAGAGCTTCAAATCACTCACGAAGTGGGTAATACAACAGGGTTTTTATAACCTCAGGCAGTGTAACTTTTGCACAACAAATGGGAAGAAGTAACTGAAAATAGGGGTAAACTGCCACTCGTGGATACATTTCACCCATAATGCAACGTGTACCATACATTTGGACAAGGCAAGTCTCAGGCACATATCACAATCAAAGAACGATGGGGTGGACGTCATTCTAATGTTGCAGGTCGTTAATGTCTGATGTTCATGGAACCAAAGTTGCCAAGAGGGAATTTTGGCTTTAATATAGTTATTCAGTTCGAGAAACAACAGTCTGTTGAACGGGATAAGGTATTATCCACACAGGAAAGCCTTGGATTACTACCCTCATTGACTTTGCAACACGAAGATTTCGTCACGGGCAGACTGAACCATCAGGCCCAACCGGCCCTTTTCAGAGCCAATACTGCTTCCAAGAAGAGATTGTTCCCTTTCTGCTCGCAAGAATTATGTTAATGTTCGTTTTCACCAACAAAACCCAATTTTTCGATCACCGTTATAATGGTACCTGCCTGTACACAGCTCCCCAACTGTTGTATTCAATGTGATTATTGGGTTGTGACCATCATAGTTTAATCAGAAATTGTACGGTACAGTTAAACTATGTTCACACAAAAGTGTTTCAGTTGAACAAATCACACCGAGTGATATGAATGGGTATCGTTAGTGTTTCTTTGCTGGCCTCCCCTCCCCAATCCTTTTCATGTTGTTGAATCAGAGTTGAATAAAAGTGTTTTCACTTAATTGATCTACTCTTAGTTTGTAAAAAAACCAAAAAAAAAACCAGCCCTTACAAAAGGAACTCACCTAAATAGTACTAGTTTGTGCACAACAACTGATTTAAAAGCAACACAAGTGAGTAGTAATTAACTACACAAAAGTGCTGGGTAAAGTAATATAACCCAATTATTGAGTAAGAAAATAACACAACACCGATGGGTAAAATGAGAGTTTGGTAAAGTTTACCCTATTTGGGAGTAAAAAAGGGAACATGGTCGTCACATGGGTAAACTTCTTACCCAACAGTGCTGTGCTAAAGATGTTGCACATATGGTATTAAAAATTACACAATCATTCGTACTTGCTTACACTTTGGATGGTGTGCAAGAATTTTACACGAGTGAACGACCAAGTCCCCTTTTTAACACCGAAAGGGTAAAAATGTTACTCAATGCTGAGCAATTATTTTGTGTACTAGCCCATATAGTTTTTACTTATGTAGACAATGTACGCCGGGCTAGTATTAAGAGTGAGCCCTGCCCAAATAGTGAAATGTTCATTCCAGTTGCTTTTC
Source organism: Pisaster ochraceus (assembly GCA_010994315.2). Taxonomy (NCBI): domain Eukaryota; kingdom Metazoa; phylum Echinodermata; class Asteroidea; order Forcipulatida; family Asteriidae; genus Pisaster; species Pisaster ochraceus. The sequence goes on from CM021528.1 coordinate 19,345,198, forward strand.
AGATATCAATGTTGGGCTCCCTTAGCTTTTGTAATCATTTGTGTGTTTGTGTGTATGGACCTTCTCTTATGTCATATCATTCTAAATAATGTTTTTGACACATGGAGCATTTGTTCTTTTACAGATGAATCGGAGTACCGAGTTGTGTGCTACTTCACCAACTGGGCACAGTACCGACCAGCGGGCACTGGTCGGTTTGTCGCCGGGGACATCGACCCCTTTCTCTGCACCCACTTGATCTTCAGCTTCGCTAAACTCAGCGACTCGTACAACAACCGCCTGGAGCCGTACGAGTGGAACGACGAGTCAACGGAATGGAGTGTGGGAAGCTACGAAGCCTTCAACAACCTGAAGACTCAGAACCCCAGCTTGAAGACCCTTCTGGCGGTCGGGGGCTGGACACATGGGGTGGACAAGTTCTCCCACATGGTGGAGACAGATGAGAGGAGAGGGGTGTTTGTGCAGGACGCCATCGCATATCTTCGCCTGAGGGGTTTCAATGGGCTTGATTTGGACTGGGAGTTCCCTGGCTCGAGAGGGAGCCCGGCCATTGACAAACAACGGTTCACCTTGCTTGTTCAGGTTAGTTTCATTCGATACTTAAATTAGTTGTTGCGAAGCTCAGATAAAACATTGGCACTTTTGTTCACCAAATCATCACATCAACAAGTGTTTATATTCTGTCCTTGAAAGAGACTCTACTATAGGGTCAAAACGTCAGGTCATTAGCAATTGTTGACTAAAAAATACTAAAGTACAGTTTGTGGCTTATAAAACTAAAACCAATCAATCAGCAAGCTTGATGTAAATTTGCCAGTAGCTGCATGGATTACTGATCACCATAATATCACTCAAATCTGAAACATTTGAGCAATGCGAGCGCCTTCACTGTGTGTATTTTCTCGATCCTTACGCCAGTTTTACAATAAAGTCCCTTCTCTAACGTTAATAAGTCAGTTTTAAACCGTCTCTTTAACAGAATTGCGCATTAGTTTTTTATTTAAGCGATTCAACATGCTGAGACAATGATGATATCGCGCGCACATTGTTATAACACCCACGTACACAATTACTATGAATCACAGGAGCTCAGTGAAGGGTTTGCACTGGAGGCTGCCAAAACGGGTCAAGAGCGCCTCCTACTGACGTCAGCCTGCTCAGCCGGATCGGCAACGATTGACAGTGGCTACGAAATCCAGGAAATTGCCAGGTGACAGTTTTGACTGTTTCTTCGTCTCGTCGTGAACAAAAAGTAGTGTTCGTTTTGAATGTATAGTGGAGTTGGTTGCTAGCCTCCGAAATGTCGGGAAAATTTGCAGACTCCGACAAGGCCCCGAAGGACAGTAAATGGCTCACTGGATATCAAAACTAATTTAGGTTAACATTATGCTTAAGTTAAATCTACTAATTGATAAAAGAACAACTTACCTTCACGATTTCACCTTCGGCCTTCTCCATGCCTTAGACAGCACACACTTAGAAGGAATGTGCTTCTTCATGTTTACTTCTCCTTCTGTGTAGAATTAATCAACAACAAAAATAGAGACAATGTATACATAATTGATTATTTATCGAAACAAAGCATCAACTAATTTACATTCTGCTCTCACGGACTAGTTATTATAAAAATTAGGGATGGACAAAGACAAAAATGGACTATGAAAGGGAGGAACCTGCGAACTCGGGGTTGACTTGCCGGTGCTCTATTCCAACTAAGCTTTTTAGCTTTATAGCCTCATGTTGAAGGTTTCCCTCTGGGCGCAAAAACAATAAGTTACCGTTGCTTTGCCACATTATTAATAATTAGCCTGATATGAACGTGCAAAAAACATCAACAGTTTTTCGTTTTTTACTAAAATGGCTCCACTGAATTTGATGAAGTTCTTCTTGATTGGTTGTACGGTGTTTTAATTTTAATACTAGAGGATGTGACTAAATTTACTCTTTCAAAAACACTGATGTATTTTCCCTTTATTACAATACATGTATTTTTATTTTGTTTTTTATCTGTCTACAGTGCTCTTGATTTCATCAACCTTCTATCATACGATCTTCACGGTCAGTGGGATTCTGTCACGGGACACCATACCGCCCTCTACCCTGGTTCCACAGATGTTGGTGACAATGTTTTGCTCACAGTGGTAAGTATTCGTAATGTATATTGAAAAGATCAGTGGTTTATATCCCACCGTGCCAGGGTGACAAGTATTTTGTTTCTCAAATTGTTGTATTTTTTTATATTAATGGTAATTTGGCTTGCTCTCTGAAAAACCATGGGAGTAAAATAATGAAATCCCAAACTCTCTTCGCCCGCCACGTTGCTGGTCGGACGATATGAAATTATCAAACAATGAAAACGTGCGCGCAAAGCGCCACGAACAACACTCATCAGCCAATGAGATGTTTTTTCCCCCAACTTAATGAGGGTGCAGTTTGAGCTTGTGACGTCGCATTGGGTTCTATTTTGAACGATCACTTAACTGGATTGGCATACTAATTTAGTCCAAAAAGATTAGGTCAATTATGTTTAGTTCCACACTTTTATAAAACAAATTGGTATCATTAAAGATTAAATTGCAACTCATTATAGTTGTAACGAGTGTGTCTGTAGACAAAACCTCGACAAGATATATTACTTCAAGGTTCAGTTCCAAGTGTTAGTTCAATCACGTTGCCCTTATTAGGCCTATATAATATGTGGTGGACTAGCAAAGTACATTGGTCAAAGTACTCGTACGAGCAGTACATAATAATCACTATTTCAACGTACAACATCATTAACTGGTTAGCAAAGATTAGAATAACTGTGTACTAAAACTTGTCTTTCAGTCCAATGCCGTCGACATTTGGCTGCGTGGAGGCACGCCTCCGTCCAAGCTTGTACTTGGCATGGGATTGTACGGCCGCTCCTTCACACTCAGCGGGTCAGACACGGGCATCGGTGCCCCAGCAAGCGGCGGAGGTACGGCGGGGCCTATCACGGCTGAGACGGGATTTCTATCGTATTACGAGGTAAGAATATGCCCTTGTTCACACTATGAGAAAACAGATCATTTCACCTATGCGACAGTGGTGTGAACAAGTTTGCACTTTACAGTTATGAAGCATGGAATATAAAATCGAGATTATTTTAATGTTACAGCTTTATTGCAAGACTTTGTAATACTTGTTCCCTTCTAGATCTGCACAAAACTAAATGACGGCAGCCTGACTTCAGTGTGGGACGAGGAGCGTATGGTGCCCTATGCTTACCAGGAAAACCAATGGGTTGGTTATGACAGTGAAGAGAGCCTCCGGATCAAGGTGAGCACCTGGTTAGGGCAAACACACGTTTCTCTGATAAGACGCTATAGGACTAGAAACAGGGTAAAACGTAATTTCGCTCCCACCACCTCCACCCACTCCCCACCCCTCAATCCCCATCATCAGAACACTCTCTTGTGCACAACTTTATTTTCAAAAAAGAGCACGAATGAAACATTACAAAAATAAATATGGTTAAGTTTACTTGTGCTAACTGTCAACAAAACCTATTTACTACACTCTAAAAAATAATTGCTCAACATTGGGTAACATTCTTACCCTTTCGGTATTAAAAAGGGAACATGGTTTTTCACTTGTGTAAAATTCTTGCACACCATCCAATGTGTAAAAAAGTACCCATTATTGTGTAATTGTTAATACCAACATGTGCAATATC
>CM021528.1:19400021-19410807 GCA_010994315.2 Pisaster ochraceus
CAGAGGCAATTGCCTCCATGCCCCTGGTCATTGCCTTGGTGCCCCTTGAAATGTGCCAAACAGGCTATGCAGTTATGAAGTATCAAGCCTGGCACCCTCAACATTTAAAAGACCACAGCAAAACAAATGACACATAAACCTCAACATTCCTTTTAAAAATACTGTTCACTCAATCAATTTACCCCCTCCCCTGCAAAAAAAAAAAAAAATCTGATAAAGTCAACAAAAATCAGCAATCTCAAAAACTGCCGCATTAAATATACATTTCTTCTCAGATTGTCAGATCAAATTTGAACTTTCTGGTCTGAGGCTCAAAATCAATTGACTCAGGCCAGTAGTTCATTGTGGTATTTCAAATCCCAAATATAAATCACTAAGTTTTCCCAGGGCCTTTTCCAAACCAAGGTTTGGGCTCTGGCTTCGACTTGGGCTCTAGCATCTATTTTGGGGCAGTGTGAATTTTTTTTACGGTGTTTCCCCAACATCAAACTGAGCCCAAAGCAGGAGCCCAAATCCAAGGCCCAATTTCACAGGCCTCTCTGAGCCCAAAATATTGCTTACAAAATTTTCTGCCAAGCAAAAACTGAGCAGGATACCAGTCACAGATTGTACAAGTGACACGGTAATTTTGCTGGTAACCTTATTCTGGTTAGCAAAATTCTTATTGCGCTGAGCTACTTTTTGTGTGAAAGTGAGCCCTGGTTTGAAAAAAACCCTAAGTAAGATTTACGGCTTTGTAGGGTAAAATTTACAGGAAATTGGTACGGGTGATAGTTGCGTAATGATGGCTCTGGAAAAACCAGCGGTGAGATGTCTTTTGAAGTTTGAAATGGTGTGCTATGTGTGTCTTCAGGGGAAGTGGTTAATCTCCATATTCTAGAATCATGGATGAATTAGTAAATGTACAGACTGGAGGGCGCAAAAAAAGTAAGTTATGTACAACAAATGGGTCTTGGGGAGTATCTCAAAAGGTGGAATGGTAGGAGTGTTTGAATTGGATTGGATAAGCATTTCAGTGCGTGCTCATGGACCATTGCGTTGGACCGAAGTACGTTCCATCAATATAAATAAGTGCGGATCATGTAGGATTGCTCCCCAGGCGTACTTGGGCACAATGATGCAGTCCAGCAAAACGTTCCGTGTCCAATGAACTGCTTGCGTGTGACCACGTGAATGTTCTTTTGTGCCTAGAACGTACCTGACTTTTGAAACACTCCCTTATAATGGAGAATTGACTTATGGAAAAATCCCTGGCAACTACTACAAAAACATGGTGGTTATCTTTTTTACAACAAGATGAACAGTTTAAACTTAAGGTTGAGGTTTTAGACAAGCAAGGCCTGTTGAGAATTTCGGCTTAAAAATGCAATAAATCAATCAAACAATAAACCACAAGGGACAAAGAATAAAGATACTGACAAAAGAAAAGACCAACATTATTAGGGCTACAATCCTTGGGCCAGGTGACGCTAAACATATACCCGCTTCCATTCCCCTGCTCCCCCGCTCAATGTCGTTAGAAGCGCAGACTGTGCAACAAGAGCCAACATTGAATGGGGGCCGGGGGGTGGGGGCAAACGAGATATGGCCGGGATTGTAGCTAGCTCAGTTGGTCGAGCACCTGAATGTTCATCCGGAGGTTGCAGGATCAATTCCTGTTCCAGTAAATGTTTCTTTGTTTTCTTGATTCAACTTGTAGATTTGTGTTAATAATGGCTAATAAGGTGCAATGGTAAATGTATACAAATAATAATAATAATAATAATGGCGTCTTAGCAAGCTCTCAAATCTGTCACTCAGTGACACTCATGGCACTCAGGCGCTATAACCCCTGGTCATTGGGCAATTTATTTCATTCCTTAAACCATCTCAAGCCTTTTCCTTGCAACTGTAGAAAGTGTTTTGCTGTATTGCTGCGAAACATGGACCTTAACAACGAGAACTCAAAAGTCCCTAGATGGTTGTTACACCAGGTTGTTAAGGTCAGCCCTCGATGTATGCTGGAAAGATCACATCCCCAACACAGTTTTATATGGACAACTACCTAAAATCACTACAAAAAATCTGAACAAGGAGACTCAAAATTGTTGGATATTGCAAGAGAAGTACAGATCATGTGGTGTCAGATTGGTGCTGTGGCAACCAACACATAGAAAGAGGAGCAGAGGAAGGCCTATCAAGACATATATCAACCAACTATGTGAAGACTCCAGCCTGACCTGTGAGGACATAGGCAAGTGCATGCTGGTCAGGAATATTTGGAAAGCCATCACCAATGTCCGGTGGAAGTCGTTGGAATGAATGAAAGAATGAATGAAACCATCTCAGCTCCCTTGGGAGTATACAGCCTGTGCTGCCAAACAAGAAGCGTACCAAGCAAAGAAAGTGAGTATCTCATTTATTCCTGCTGTGCTGCTGGTAGTAGTGTGGTGAAGCTGGTGTGCTTGCGTAGTAAAAAGCTTTTATTCAACGTAGCAGGTGGGACACAAACTTTATACAGCAGGAAGAAAGACAAATGCTTCAAATCTCAACTAGAGACAGGGTCAGATGTACGTCAATATACAAACAAACTGGAGTTCAGACATCATAAGTTGTGGGTAGCTGTGCTAGTCAGATACTTGCAGAATGGAAAATAAATTGTAGAGATTTAATGACTAACTAATTAGACATTTCTGCATAAGCTTTTGTAGCAACAACTACTTCATCAGATGCAATGAAGAAAAACAACTTAAACCAAGGTTTGTATACAGTCCAGCACAGTCTAGACAAAGGATGGTAATGAGTCAGTACTGTAGAGTGACAAAAAGCCACTATCTCTATTCAATCCACTACCAACACAGTCCAGAGTTAAGAACAATAAAGCAGACTAAAAAGAGGTAGGCTGGACACACTGCCCCAGCCTTGCTACCATGGCGGCGCGCCGTATCAATACCTCTTGTCACTTGCCCCTGGTATGGATGTGCTGAAAAAACAATGCTGATTGGCTCCCAAATGTGACTGCTTTGTGTGCATGCTCATGTTTGCGCTTAACACAAAGAACGCTTAGTACGCGAGTGTCATGTAGGATGCATAGCACATGCATTTGAAAATATAAGCGATATCATTTCAAAAGAATCATGTTTCTACACGGTCATCCTATACTCCATAAAGCTAGACATATCACAAGATCCAAAGATGAATGAGAGGGGGACCAGTTGCTGTTTGACTTGATGCCTCTTTAGGAGGCTACCATACTTAAGTGTGTAGAGAGGATTGACTACAGGTTTATATGAAATGTGCCAGGTGCTGGCACATTTTTAATGAACCAATTCCAGGGGTTATTTTCAAGATAGGAGTGCTGGGAAAAAATGGCGTGGCGAGATCGATCACCCCTGGGAACGAGGTTGAGACTGCCCAAACAACAGACAATAGATGAGCAACGAGACTGATGGAGTGGCAGCCAAGAATATGGACAAGGAGAAGCTAGACAGACAAAGAGGAAGATGTGGGGATGACATTAGATCTTATGCTGGAACAGTACAGACAAGAAGAGCAAGGAATTGAAATAAATGGCATTTACAAAAGGAGAGCTACATCCTATGTGATGTGCGCAGCCTAAATTATTTGACATTAAATAATACAAGTTCTTCCACCACGATGGAACCTCAATCAAGGTTATGAGTTTGTAATTATAAGTATCAACAAGTATTTTTTCTTAAAATGGAATCATAACGATTTTTCAAAATTATTTCAATCAAGTATTCACATTATTTTGATCAAGTTTAATATTTTTTATTTTACTACAGTTGCCTAGGGGAAACTATGTATAATTAACTAACAGTTCCCAATTTCACAGAGCTAGTTAAGCAGAAAATACTGCTTTCCTGCTAAGCACAAATGAGCTGGATACCAGTCACTGATGATACATGTGACATGGTATTTTGACTGGTAACCTTGTTCTGATAAGCATAATTTTCGTAGGTACTTTTTGTGGTTGAGAAGCACTATGAAATCAGGCCCAGATATTCAAGGGTTGTAAAGACTTGTATTGCAGCATTAGGTGAAGTAAGCAATTGATCATCTCATCTCACTGTAGGGACGGACCTTTAGCATGGTGCCACCATCTTGGTCATGTTCCCTGTATCCAGTAACAGTAATGGATGCTAATATTCATTGTATGATAAGAAACCTGACTATTTTTCCTTAAATGGGAGAAATTCAAGATGGCCCAACCATGAAAAAAGTCTAAGTGGCACAGTTATTTAATGCTACAAATCATGCGCAAAAGTCATCGAAAATAAGCCTAGTTTATGTACAATGCAATTTTTTGCTGAACATATTTTATATGTACACCCTATCAAAGCTTTGATTAAAACGGCAGCGCTGCACAATCCCCATTGAATACTGAACAAACAATTACAACTCAAAGAGACACGAGTCGCGTTTTGAATGAAATTGGAAATTGTTCAAACTGTAAGGTTAATTTCATTAGACAACTTTTCAAAGGGTTTTTCACAGGGGTCATTGTCCATTTTGACCCTGGTTGATCTGCAACCCTTTCGAGACCAGTCATATTTATATACTCTTCACCATGTGCCCACTTTGCTTTAGAAACATAGATACTACATGTATGTTAACAATTCGCGGCCTTTATTGTGACCTTTTTGTTTGAGTGCAAGCAGGTCAGATTTTGCAGCTGCTTTGAGTATTTTGGTACAGCTGTTTCTGTCCACTGTGGGCTCCAAAGAGTTAAATAGGAGGTCTAGAAAAAACACTAATATGTCAATATTAGACAATTTGTAAGTTAGATTATAAAAAGAAAAACCCACAATAATAACTCATTCCCCCCAAAAAAGAAAAAATATACATACATGTATATAGTATATCATGCTTCTTTCGCTAACTACAAGTGTTATCAAGCATTAGAAATGAACTGAATCAATACTGAACGAAGCAATAATGGGTAACAATAATTGCAAAGAAAGTGATGCACAAATGCCAGTTTTAGCCAATTTGCAAATTAGATTTGAATCATTTCTGGTATACAGTGTCTTGTTTATCATAAGAAAGGACTGCTTAAATTTGAATTCCTCTGACTAGACACTTCCTATGTCACATGGGCCCGTGCACGCTTTTGTATAGCGACCTCAAGATAGGCAAACCCTGGTGCTGTCGTGCCATACGCATTTGTTCAGAGTCGTGTAGGGGTGTTCACCGTCTCTTCAGTTACTACACAAAAGCTTGTCCCAAACCGTGCGACATAGCAGCACTGTCTTTAGTCTGGGGAATCCAATTTGAGTGCTCACTTGTGACTTATCAAGTCATAGTACTAGACATTATTCAAATCTCACTTGCAAATGGCTTAGTACAATACTTACATCAGCAGCACTGCACATCACATGAAAAAAAACCATGAATGTTTGTGAAGACAGAGCCCCCCCCCCCAAAAAAAAAAAGAATGATGTCATGTTCTGTCAGTGGCATCCTAAAACATTGTCACGGCAATATTGATTGGTCTGATATTCTGCACTGTATGTCCAGCATTCTCCCATAAAGGCAGGGTGTACCTTTGGTAATTACTCCACAAGTAAATGACCATAAAAACTTACTTGGTAAAGAGCACTGGAGAGCTGTTGATATTATAAAACATTGTTAGAAACGACACCCTTTGAAGTAATGTAGTTTTCGAGAAAGAGGTAAGAGGGCATTAATGAATTGGTTGATGCACACATACGTGCCCCTCCTCGTGACGTTGGCAAATGCACAACTTGAAGCTTAGAGATTTGAGCTTCCAACAGAACGACAAGTCGAACCTTCAAAAGTCAAGCATTTACCAAGTCTAGTCTCCGACTCACATGCCAAAATTACAGCGCGATCTTAATGATGTACAGACCGATACACAGTTCCATTTCTCTGAAAAAAGCTGAGCCTACGAGAAAGCATTGAACGTGAAAATGAAAAACCTGATACTTCACATGCCTGAAATGACTATTGTACACATAGTCATATGCGAGTGAAATAACCTAAAGCTTCACCTCCCTAATGTTGAATGAAAACTTTCACATATATACCAGTGAAACAACTGACTGACCAGTGAAAAGATGACGTAACTGGTCCCGCTGGATAGTCACTGAAAATATAAACAGGGCGAACTTCCTTATTGAAACAAACTCTCAGCAACAACAAGACATTCAAAACAGACACAGGGTTAAAAAAACTTGGGTAATAAAAATACTTGATTATTGAGGCAAAGATTTACATGGGCGTCGCAGACCTTTACATCTTGTCGTCGGTCATCTCCATGAAGTTCTCATAGACGTCCCTACTGCACTCTCCTTTTTGGTTAAAGACAAATTTGAAATAGCTACCGTCGGCACAAATTGCTGGTGATAAAAAAAAAAGAGGAAGAAAAGGTTAATCAAAGGCAAATTTTTCGATGGAAGTAGATTTTTTTTCGTAACAGAACCAAAGCAAGTTTAAATAATAAAACTACTGAGTATATGCAGTTCTTAAAATAATAGTTTATTAATATTTATAATTTTATAATATAACAATATTTATAGTGCGCCCATGCCATAAAATGTACACAAGCGTATAACAAAATAATCAAGAAATAATTAAACAAACGGTAACAAAAAAGGACAATGATTAAAAAGCTTCAAACAGGAAATTACAAAATGAGCACAAAATAAATTGCTAAAAAGCTAGGAAATACCACAATCCATAACAATTGTAACACAAGACCCTTACAGAACTCCCAAACGCAAATAAAGTTAAAATTTACAAGAGTACACAAAAATAAATGGAAAAAGGCATTATCGATAAAACATGGTCATAGAAGAGCAACAAAACCGTACACAGTTAGTAAAAAGCTTGTTCAAAAAGATAAGTGTTAAGGATAACGATTGCTCACCTATAACAGAGTTGGAGTCTGCACCAAAAGCGCAGATGCACTGAGCATTACCGGGGACTTGAAACTTGGAGAAACTCCACTTTGAGCTAAAATACTTTGGCAGGAAACTGGCTGATGCAAGACTAGAAAGAGTAACCAACAAAATAAGCATGTAAAAATTGCACAAGACAAGCATGACATTTGGTCCTTGGAAAAAGGAGGACAATTTGATTGAGTAACAAAGACAGACCTACTTTATCAAAGGGTGTAGTGATTAATAGACTTTTCAGGCTGTTTAATCACAGTTTTTCTGATTTTTAGAAGGGCAAAACAAAACATTATCTACAGCTACATGTAGGAAGAGTATCATGGCTAACAAGAAGAGAACAATTAACTTAGTTTTTTTTCCCTATCGACCTGTAATTTGCACATATCTGCCAATACTTCCTGCACCTGCCGGACCAACTAGCTTGGAGAACCCTGATAATGCTTTCTTCTCATCTGGGAGACTACTCAATTCTTTTGAAGTGGTTTTAAAAGAATTTACACCTGGTGAAAAATATGTGTACCTCATCAGCGCAGAGGCCTTGAAATTTACGATCAGGCAAAGGGTACTCTCCGTAGAGTATAAAAATGTTTATGAGATCACCTTCAGAGCAAATGTCAATTTACACCCAGACATGGCTAATATTGTGGTGGGTGTGCTCAGCACAAATGTCTGGAAAAATGGTACACCACAGAAATTTTGCTTTCTATTAGAAATGTAGATATTCTATATTAACATGGGAAAGATTGATTTCACAAAGTACAAAGCTGAAATATCCCTACCTGGATTGCTTGTTTTTTCGAGGTTCCTCGGCACCAAATACATGTACCGTGCCGTGGTCGCTTGATACACACAGAAGTGAAGAGTCTTGGTTGAAATTGATACTGAAGGAAAAAAATGAAATTATGTCAGACGATCAGACATGTCAGAGTATAAAGTTTGACACGCCGAGACTAGGGCCCAATTTTATAGAGCTGCTTAAGCGTGTGGCTAAGCACAACAAAATTTTGCTTTAATACCAGAATAAGTTTACCAGCCAAATTACCATGTCACTTGCACCATTTTTGACTGGTATACTGCTAAATTTTGCTTAGCATAAAACTGGTGAGCAAAAATGTCTGCTTAAGCAGCTCTATGAAATTGTGCCCACAACGGTTCTTCTCAGGGCCAACACTTCTCCCCAAAAAGCTTAGTACCCAACACTTGTACACATCTGCAAGTTTACTACTAAAGTTTTTCTTAGATAAACGATTTACTGGAATTCCATTAGTTGCTGCTAGGGTACCCATTGAGCTCCCAAAACAAAATTTAGTTTGCCAACAAACGGCTTGATAACAATTTAGCCAAAGCTGACAAGATTTAGACACAGAGTAAACCTGAGAGGTGGCTTTCACATTGTTTACATAGAGTCTTTTTTATTGAAGGGGCTGTGACGTAATGATCAAAGCAGGTCTGTGGCTGTACATGGAATTATGAACTCTCACCAATACAGCATACACAAACGCTTTCCATAGATAATACAGGGGAGATAGCGCGCGTGCTGTTACTGTCATGACTGGGTGAGAGTTCGTAATTCCAAGTACAGCCACAGGTCTGCTTTGATCAAAACGACACAGCCTCTCTAGGTACTTTTTCAGTGACCCTTGATAAGCGGAGATATTAGGGCAGCCAAAATGTTAGAGTTGTTAATAGAGTTGGTGTAATATTACACCAGTGAATATGCGCATTAGTAATTAATAATAATAACAAAGTGCACATATCCACCAAAGGTGCTCAAGGACAAGGGAAGAGAAAAAACAAAAGGGGAAGGAACCAAATAAAAAATTCAGTTCAGAAGAACTTAATGCTTTTGACATGAGGTGTGTTTTGAGAGATTTTTTTAACAGTCCAATGGAGCGTTTCGGTGGCCTAGCGGAATGGTTCACGACCTCGCGCTGGAATACTTATCAATCTAACTAGAAAGTTCCTACCGTTTTGACATTTGAGATGCTCCCTTAATACTTGGGAGTAATAATGGAGCTCCCTCTAGTTCTACTACATAACACTGTGTTAAACCACAAAACTATGTAGACTGGTCCCCTGTCTTTATCCGCAAGGATAAAGACAGGCACTGGTTTACAGACCCAATGATTTCATTGGATACAACGATTTCATTGGATAAACGTGCTGTGACCTAAGCTTTGCATATCTGTGTTATGATTGGTCGAGGTTACGAGGTGTAGTTTGTCAGCTTGCACTTTCGATCGTCTGCTGCATGCAACTAGCACCATGAAGTGCTGGTTTATTTACTATGTATTGTGAACATGTACGTGTGAATTGACTGCGAGTCTTCGTGTGAAATGAATGCTAGGTCAAAAGTACATCTGCCAACATCCTGTCTGGCAGGTATCTGGCGTTATTCACAAGCCTCTAAGTGTGATGTCAGATGTTCGGGCTAAAAACCATGGAACATCGGCTAAGCTGCCCTCAATTGGAGCAACCCTGCATTGCTGATGTCATGACTTTGAAATTTTAAAGACAATGCCAAAGAAATGCATTCCGTTTTGGCTGAACCTTGTTTAGCTTGTGTGTGGACATTGATAAGAAGAAGGGAGAAGGTGGTGGGTGGTGGAGGAAGGAATCCATTCTGCTCACCAGTAGATATTGGCACTTCCTGAACCCCTCCTTAGTTCCTGTAATTGAGTTCCATTACTAGTGTCAAATATCCTTATAAGTGTTCCCTGATAACAAAAACATAAAATATAGTAACTGTTAGAAAATATCTTGAGCTTGTGTTGGGCCTATAGTGATAAAAAGAACATAAAAAATTACAGATAGATGGGCAGGCCTCGAGATAACCCACGGCACCCACAGCAACTCTGCCCTGTGCTTTTGCTGTGGTGCCGTTTGCAAAGTTACAATACAAATTTACATTTTCCTCATAGAGTGCCCCTTACCAGAGGAAAACTTCCGTGCCCCTCCAAGAGCGAAGATCAAGGACTGGACGGGTGTATAAAAAAATGTATTACTTATAAACACAGAGAAGAGTGAACTAGCCAACCAAAAGTTCTAACATCTTTTTAAGGTGACAGCAACATTTTTGCAGAAGTTTGACTATTTATTTACTTATTATGCTGGGTCATTCATATTTATAGACAAATACACAAATTAAGCGACAACGTTGTATTTACTTTGCTGATAATCAGTGTCAAAGTCTAGCATCAGAGCATAAAAGGGTACATCCACTTCACAACCAACACACTGTATCATCAACTGGTACCAGTGGGTAATTCAACATCTTTCTTCAGCAAAAACTGCAAAAATAGGTTGTTTTTACCAGCATTCAGCCAATCGTGTGCATTCACTTGTATGGTTCACTGTAAAAATAATAACTAGTTTTTATATAGCGCTTTATCTACAGACGTCTCAAATTTAATTTTTTAAGACAGGTTTGTAAAGTTTTTGAAATATGGGACCAATTTTATGTAGTACCTTCTAAGGGTTTTTACAAAGTGCTGTGGGGCATTCAGAAGCCACTGAGGCAAACTTCTTCTCTTAGCCATAAGTGTAACTGGGTTCTTTTTTGTGCATTACACAACACACAGGACCTATAGCTTTATGTCCCATCCAAAAATCGAAGCAATAATGGTTAAGTGTCTTGCTTAAGGACACAAGTGTCAAGACCGGGACTCGAACCCACACTCTGCTGATCAGAAACACCAGAGCTTGAGTCCAGTGTGCTTGACCGCTCGGCCACGCCACTATGATAACTTGAGACACATTATGCAACAGGATTATGCATGTACTAGTCTTAATGTTTGAGATTTAGGTGCATGTCGTCTAATAGATAAAAACAATGAGTGGTTGTGGCAGTACTTATTGGCGAGCGG
>CM021528.1:19426331-19441092 GCA_010994315.2 Pisaster ochraceus
TGAAAACACTCATCGCTGATTGCGCGATTTCTTTTTGCGGAGGTACTGAAGCTAAGATGTCGTGTCTGCTTGCATTCCAAGCATTGTCATTTCACAGTTTGAACCACTAACTCCTTCACATACAGCAGGCAAGGTAGCTTATGCACCAACCTCATCCCCAGTGGTGTATGATCACGCCGTGACATTTTTCTGCAGAATGCCTGGCTCGATCATAACCCCTGGAAGTGTGACTTTGAAATATCAAAATATATTGGATATTTTAATTAGTCCTGTGGTTGATCCATTCTATGTAGGTACATACACAGAGCAAACTATCAAAAGAGGCATCAAGTCACTCGGAAGTTTTTAAAAGCGTATGCGCAGAGCAAACACTTAGCACATTATTGTTTTCAGTGTTTCTCTACTAGGGGTTAGTGACGAGAGGTATCAATGCGGCCTGCTGCCCTTTGTAGCGAGGCTGCTGATGCAATGGGTCTGCAGTCCAATAGCAATGAAGTTTTAATTTGTTTATTGATAACAAACAATTGACTAACACACTTTCTGGTTAACTGTGCACTATACTGTTTTTAATCATTGACTCTGTAGTCCACTTTTACACTATGTACATATTCAGACGTTATACTTAGTTCTTGTAAAGGAAACTTTCACCTCGATGAGAGAAATACAAACTTGGATTGAAGATATCAAGGGGCACTAAGGCAATGTGCCAGGGCCCAGGTAGACTTGACCCAAGTCAGACTTTCCTCGAGTCGTTGTTTTTCAAATCCACCTTTTTGCCAGTCACTCACCAGTGAAATGGCAATTTGTCGACACAAAAAGCTCATAACTGACACGATTAGCACGAGACCCGACTTGAACCAAATCTAGGGCCATGAAGGCTACTGCCGCTTCCATATCAGGCCTGAATATGTCATTCTACAAAGATACATGAACTGGGGACCCTGGGGTCATATCATGTGATGTCACTTCCTTACAAGGTCAATTGTTACTTCCTGTTGCACACAGAATCAGGCCACAACCAAATCAAGTGACTTTGGCTACGACTATAGCCATTGGCTTCATTACAATGTTGAACAGTAGGACTTTCCAGACGTTGCGCTGTAGCCAAACCCATAAAATTGATTAAAGTATCAATGGAGTTGTGATGTCTATTTCACTTCACTTTGGTTTCCTTTGAAGTGTTAATTTACTCTTAAGACATACGCCCAAAAAGCTTAGTTTTAATACTTTGACAGCAGCTGTTTTCAGGTATACAAGTACATTTAAAAATAAATACAATTTTTTTCAAATGACTCAAAACTAAATTTAATAGTTTTTTTTTTTTTTGGTATTTGTGTTAATGTTTACAATTTTTGATTCTAGTCTAATACTGACATTTTTGTATCGACTTCATTTTGCCTGTAGCTACCTACCCTTGTGTCTCCCAAAAATATTTACATTTGTGCACACTGAAACATGCATGTTCATTTATCATGTACATAACTATCATTTTTAGTGTCAGTTGATACTATTGACGTAAAACAAAAACAGAGGAAGGTTATGGTTAGCTGTATACATGTAGCCAGTCATCTTCTATGATGAGTGTTCTGAGTTCATTTAGGTGCACTACCAATCCTAGTACATCAACCTACGGCTTAGTGTCCCATTTGAAGGACAAAGCGATTATGCTAAAACATTTTGCTCAAGGAAACAAGTGCCACGACCGGGACTCGAACCCACACTCTGCTGATCAGTCAACAGAACTTGAGTCTGGTGCTCTTAAACACTCGCCCACGACATGCAACAAGAAACCACCCCATCTCTTTTCAGACCCAACACTCCTCCCAAGATTTAAACACGGTTGTACTCCCAAATTTACTAGTTGTAGTTACTTCTTACGCCACAAAAAGTCTAAGAATCAAACATTTAAATGGCCTCAGCTCCATTCAACCTTAACTTCCAAGAGTTGATGTAAAGCATAACATTGCTCAAGATTTCTTCAAAAAATCTTGTATGAATGGAAATCCTGGTTAGATTATGGCCAGACAAACATAAAACTGTATCAACATTTTGGTTTTTTTTGTTGTTGTTGGGGGGGTCAAAGTTCGCAATGATTAATTCTGCATTTCAAGCCAGAAATATTCTACGGTTACATTGTTTCCCGGGAGACTCGTCGCCACCTTTGTGTGATGTGGCAGAGTGAAGAGTGATGCGGCTCAATGTCCGTGCAGGTGACCCACTACCCTCATGGGGGTTGTCTTGTGGTGCATCAAGATCGCCATAGTTGCTCTCCACAAAGCGGACAATCCTGTTGACCTGGACTTCCAGTGAATCAATCGTGTCCTCATAGGATGTCGTTTGGACTGGAACAAAAAAACATGTTTTGGGGGTGTTTTTTTTTCTCTCGTTGACTGAAGGTGATTATGTTATACAAATACTGGGTGCTTGTGAGTGCATTGTTGCAGAATATAATCATAAGGTGAAATCTGGACTATTCCATTTCACAAGGTGAAGCCGAGCAAAAGGGAAAAGCCAAATTTTTCCAAGTGATTATATTCTGCGACAGTGCAGAAACAAAATGCATTCAATGTTCGTTTTATATATTTATTTTTATATTTGTTACTAGTGTTAGAAGTACAAGTAGTACGGCAGCTGGGTGATGGTATTGTGCCTTTGATGCTCAAGGAATTTGGCACCTGGAGTATGTCATGAAGAAGATATGTGGCTTTAGGGCCATCGCAGATTTGTCCTTTGAAAAAGTATTGGCAGGAAGCAAAGCAGCCATTTTGGAAAATTGGAAAATTACTTGTTGGTGGCCCTAAAGGCAAATATGTTTCTCATGACATACTCTGACTGTGTGCCAAATTGCATGCTTGTATCAACAAAGGCACAGTTTCCCATAATGTGTACCCTTTTCCCCATAGAGACCACGTCTTCTGTTGTCTTGATGGTATCTTCCAGGAAAAATAAACAACCCATCAGCAGAAAAACACAAGATCAAAGATGAATTTGAATCTGAAAGCTCACTGATTCAAATTAGTACATATTGATAAATATGCTGTCTGAATTATTGTCAAATTAAAAAACCAAAGTATTTGAAGACCCCTAAAATCAGCATTGCCTATTTTGATTGCTGCAATCAAAATTAATATGCAGATATTTCAGTCACGAAACTTAAACTGTTTTTCTACTAAGCTATTGAAACATTTTCCTGAACAAGGAAGAGGGCATTTGTGGGGCTCATGGAAGTGATACGGTTTTGCTCTTTACTCTTTTAAAAGAGTTCTGCTGCTACTGCTTATGGAGTCTATAGAATTTGGTCCATTGGTGGCTGTATTTCTTTAAATGATAAATGTGTCTTGTACTAACCGTTTGCTTTCAGCAGTGGATTTTCAGAAAGACCTTGAAGAGGCCTTAGGAAAAAGGCCTTGAATCTGTTGATCATGAACTCCACCATCTCATGATCTGTAGCATCGTCAGATCCTTCCTTGGTCCTCAAGTGCCTGAAGGCCTCAGTGACGATCGTAATGAACATGTTGGTCAGGATCATGTACATCGTCATGATGTAGACGACAAAGACGGCTCCACCGATGATTGGTTTGGCCATCTTCAACGTCTGGAAGTCGAATTTTCCAAGCAGCATGGAGAAGAGCGTCTCTGACGTTGTGATGAAGGTGCTGAAGGAACCCACGATAGCATGGAAGAGGAGGTAGGCCAGCTGGGCAAAAGCACAGAAGACTAAGCTCCAGATGATTGAAAAGTGGAAGAGGTCTTTTGCAGCATAGCCGAGAGTCATCCCAAGAAGGGACATCTTGGCGTTGAGGCGGAGCAGCCGCATGTACCGGATCAATGAGAGGAATGAAACGAAAGCCAAAATGTACCCAAAGAGCTCGTCCCACTTTGCAATATGGCTGAAGTTCACAAATTCACCTGCAATAAAACATTAAAGAAATAGTTATGTTTGTGGTAAATCTCAGGATTTTTAGATCCGTGTCAATGAAATTCTGTTTGAATTGTGCCGATTTTAAAATGAACAGATGATGTAACAACTCGAAGATTGTACTGATTGAAAAATCAAGTTGTTTTACCACCAGTTCATTTTCAAAACATCTACGTTCTCGCCTACACGGCTTTAGAATGAAAACATTTTTTCTGTGTACTAAACCCTGATCTTTGTTCTTGACGTCCTGCAGTGCGGCGACTATGAAGATCTTTTGGAGTATAAACATCACGATGGCGATGATGGAAAGCAGCAGCATGATCAGCTCAATAGCAGTCCAGAAGTTTTTTAGCTCCTTCAAGCCAGACTGTTTGATCTTCACAATCAGACGGAAGAAGAAGTAGACCAGGTAGGCCACAAAGAGGACCTAGGGGTTAAAAATTGAAGGGTTTTACACCTTTTTGTTTCATTAGTCCATGAATCTTAGAAATATTTATGAATGTAGAACAGGCATCCCTGGACAACTTTAAAAAACTGATTTATTAGGCTTCTTTTTGCGTGTCCATGAAAGTTTGTGTGTATGTACATGTCTTCCGTTTTTAAGTGATTAAATGGTTGGAGTGGAAATGGTAGGAAGGTAGGGCATTTTGTCTGACACATTTACCTGAAAAACAACAGTGACGATGGCCATATTGTCCTCATAGTGATACAGCCTCAGGGTATTGACATTGGACGACACAACAGCGCCCCCTGTTGGCAAGGGCTCAGCCAACATGGTCACCACACTGAATAAGTTGATGTTGCCATTGAACACAGAAAACTCCACAAAGATGGCGCGTGTCAGTTCATCATACCATCCTGTCTCCCGTAAGAATGTCGCCATAGATAAGGCAGTGGATTTGCTTGTGCCGAACTCGGCTACGTAGCCACCTCCTAAGTAGAGGGCCAGCGTGCCGATATGAGGTACCCCATTCAGCTCATGGTAGTCGTGGAAGATCCAAGGTGACTCTTCCTCGGTGGAGTAGAGCTGAGTTTTATTGGAGTTTGTCGGTTGCCAGCCAGCGGTGAAGTTTCCCTCTTCTTCGTTACTCCAGGAGTAGCCAAGGTGGCACTTTGGATTCAATGTCAGCACATCTGGAGGAATCTGGCAGGGATCTGAAATGCAAAAAATGTTTCAAATGTCAAGATGTGTTTTTCTAATAAGCATTTGGTTTCCAAGGCAGTGGCCCTGGAAATAAAGTAATGCCCAGTCCATGTATTTTGTCACTTTCATTTTCCAGTCAGCATTGCATGGATGCATGAAGCATCTTGGTGATCTTGGGGATGTTCTGTCTTTATAAAGAGATCTATAGTGGCTGGGACCGGCCGGGACCAGCTGCTGGTGTGAAATCACATAAATGTTGAGGAACATGGATGAAGTCCGACTGTCTCCTATTTAATTTTCTGAGTCATTTTGTCATTTGTTATGATTCAAAGTTGCTTGCATAATAACTTTAGACGCTTCTTCCAAGCACGAACAAGAATCTGGTAGAATTTTTGTATGTATACTTTTGGTCAGTAAACTTGGAGGCACAATTAATATCACACAATTCTCACAGTGGCACAATTAATATCACCTTTTCACACCTCATGAACTCACGATCAGATAAGGGAGATCATGTTGAAAACTGCTCCACTCCAGACCAGTGAATACCGACCCGAGTTTGTCATAGGCACAATGGGTACTCCTAATCGGCGATTCATGTAATGATTGTCTCAAGAGGAGAAATTAATACCATTGGATTTGTTGCAGTCAATACTTAAATATTGTCTCACCTGGCTTCACTCGTAGCTGCCTTAGGCGTACAGGACCAACACGGTAACACTGCCAGTCACTCAGGAACCTTGTATGCCTCCAGTGCATGGGAGCCCCATTGTAGTACGTCTCACCATAGAGGCCTGGTAGCAGAGCTTGTTCCACCCATTTCCAGAAGAGGTCAGGGGTGAGTTTCTCCAGGCTTTTAAAGTTCAGTTTGGTCTGGTGGGATTTGAAGACATGGAGATTTGCTTTTATTTTGGGTTGATCAAAAAAACAAAAACTAGAGCGGGACTTGAACTTGCAACCTCCATATTAACTTGTTTTTAGAGCTTTCTGTTATAGCCTTTCTGCCTAATCTCATCCATACACTCTTGCTTTGCTGAGATGTAAAACAAAAAGCCATTCCAACAGTCTTTCCACATACTGCATCTCTTTGGAACGCCCTGCCTGGTGCACATTTCCCTCCATCCTACAACTTGACCTGTTCTAAGAGGAATATCAATTCCTGCTTTGAACTTTCCTGAGCTTTAACATCTTATTTTTCTTCTTTGTTGTCACAATAGTGGCTTTTTAGCCTTGTTTGGGCCAACCTTGCTTTAACAAAAGCTTAAAATCAATCAATCTTACCGCAGTCTGCGCCCCATTATTCTTGATGAAGATATCCCGGATGGATTGGGACATGTGGAAAGATAATCCATCCCTAGTGGTGAAGCAAAGGAACATCACAACGATAACAAAGACTGTATAGAACCCTGTGTCCTTCAGGATGCGGTTCATCTTCAGCTCCTTGAGTCGCTTCTTGCGAGCCTCTTCAAGGGCTGCCTTGGTGGGTGGGGGACAGAATCTACCTCTTCGTTCCCCTGGCACAGACCAAGATTAAAGAGAAAGTTCCCACAAGATAACTCTCACTGTTAAAGCTTTCAGTGCCCACTTTTTTGTTTGCGTTTTTGAACTCAAAATGCCCAGGTTTTATGAGGTGGACCACTGTTATGTTGTGCAAGAACTAAATTCTGTTTGTAAAAAAAAAAAAAAATCATTCTCACCAAACAAAATGTATCTTGCTGATTTGTGCTGCCTTGGTACATCCCAAAGTCAATAGTAGTTCTTGAGTGATAATGCCCTCTTGTGATAACATGTATATTATGGGTTGTACATGTACGATTGATGACACTTTTTGAGTACATAAAAAAGATTGTACATGTACATCAATGGCGCTTTCGGAATACATAAAATAGATCTCACATGTGCAACATTGGCACTAAAAGAGTTAAAACTGTCTCGGATCTTACTGAAAATAGCGTCAATATTCACAAATTTTGACGATCATGATGCATGAACATCATATGCTCCGGTCAGTGGGCCATTCAGGGTTTGTTCTTAGCTCTTTCAGTCACTGGCAGGACCAGTTTGCTTGTCATTTCCACTGGTCTGCTGGCTTTTTCACTTGTCTATGTCCGTATTAGACAGGGGTGCTTATCAACACCAAACTATCAACAGCTGGACCACTTGGGGAGAGTTTTGACTGGTCCTCGGGTGTTTCAATTGGTGTTTTGCCAGGGGACCACTGTTACGGGAGAACTAAGGTGGATTTACCTTTCAGCATTGTCTCATGTAGCATCTCTTCATCATTTTCCAGCTGATTTTGATCTTTTGAGAATCCCTCGTCGACCTGGACGTCTATTCTGGTCGGCTTCTTAAATAGTAGCGACAAAAAGATGGCCACAGCAATCACCTGCAAAAAATATGACAAATGGGTTGGACGAGGAGGCGAGATCTATGTTTTGGATATTGACAGTCATGTAGAAGGGAGAGTGGCAATCAAATGTGGATACGATGAAAACTACTAAATGTATGCTATCAAACGTATGCTATCAAAAAGACAATGATTGTTTCATAGAACAAGCGAACAAAAACAATTGAACAAATTGTTGACAGTACACTGTTTGAAATGTTGGGACTATTCTTTATTTTTGGGTCTTCTGAGAACCACTATTTTGGTTCTTCTGAGAATCACTACCGCTTCTCACAAGAGAGATTTCACCCACCTAATAGTCACCTGCTAACTATTTTCTTTTGTATACGTGCAACAAGATGGCATGTTAGATGTAAGTTGAGAATTAAGTGAACTTTAGTGGGGTGTCATATGAACCATGATTTTAGACCCTTTCTGAAACCATGGCTTGGGGTTTGGCTTGGGCTTAGGCTGTCAGTTATTTTGAAAAGATGTCCTTTCCTTACAGGACCCAAGCCCAAGCCGTGGTTTTCGAAAAGGGCCTATTTGCCTTGCCTTGAATGGTTGTATTATGATGACAGAGTTGAAGAGTGACATCAACATGGATGTCAGCCACTCAATGGACTTCTCTCTGCCCCACTCCAGGCTGTATAGCACTGTGAAGAAGGCTGCTGTGACAGCTGACAGTATGATTAGAAGCCAAGCAAGGTAGATACACCAGTGCGGAAGCAAGAAGGGTCTACTCTTCAGCCTCTTGCTCTTGAGCTTAGCAGAAGCCGCAGGTACTAGCTCTACCTTGTCGCCTTTCAAGTCACTTAGAGAGGTGTGCGGTGAGGAATTTTCAGATGATTCACCTTTCGCTGTATCCTTAAGATGGTTGGAAAGAATGGAAGTCTGAGATGGTTTAGACTTCCTGAATAACTGGACTATGATGATGTTGACTGGGACCACAATCATCGCGCTGATGAACCCGACGTAGACCTCTTGCAGGGTGAAGACTAACGGGCCTAGACGTAGTGCAGTCTTGTTTTCAATCTCCTCTCCTGTTCCTCTATAGAACATGGCACTCGCAATCATACTCAGATACAGCAGGCAGAGGCAGCAGGATAATCTCTGAACCCTGGTGAAAGTGCTCCTCGTCGGGCGGCTGAAGAGTGAGAACCAGATGTGTTCGTCAAAGAGGTTTCTTCGACTGCTGGAGTAGAAGAGTTTGCCAAAGTGGATGAGGTCAGAGCGTGTTGCGACTGGAATGACACGCTCTACTGCTCCGTCTTCTTTCTCCACAGCTAGCCAACGGTCACAGACAAAGAAGAATCTAAAACAAGACAAATTGTTCATTCTGATTGAGAGCTCACACACACCTTCAGGCCTGGAATTTCATCTTAGAGAGGGCAAAGCTGTTAGATTGCAAAGGGCAATATCATTGGAAAACCTGAAAGTCTATGGGAAACAAGGGGCACCAATGCCAAGACCAGGGCAACGGAGGTGTCTCCTAGTAATTCCAGGCCTGCACTTTTATGACTCTATTTTCTGTTCCTTTGTGAGGTGAAATAAAAAGATGCTATTTGCTCTGCCTTTGCAATGACAGGGGAACTTCCTATCTCTTCTCATAATTTGTTAGGGTCAACTTCATCAACTTCATACAGAAATTTGCCACAAATGTTTATGTACTGTAGCTTTTCCTATCTGTGATTCTATCATGGCTACCACTATTGGAATCAACTCCCATTTTATGCGATGTCTGCAGATGGGGACCCATAGATACTTAAAAAGTTTAGGTGCAAGTTTCAATAACTGATTGGTTCGTTCTCGGGTTTCAAAAGTAAATTTGTCACTGAAAATAGATACATGTTTTACATTGTTACGTGGATGTAACAAGACTCATTAGAAATGAAGGCTCCATTTTCTATCACCACCTTGTCCAACTCATCAACAAGACTAAACACTTGTTTTTTAAAAGTATTTGATACTGCAAAATGGTGTGTCGTGGCCGAGTAATTAAGAGCGCCAGACTCAAGCTCTGGTGTCTCTGATCAACAGAGTGTGGGTTCAAGTCTCGGTCATGGCACTTGTGTCCTTAAGCAAGATGCTTTACCGTAATTGCTTTGTCCTTTGGATGGGACATTAAGCCATAGGTTCTGTGTACTAGTATTGGTAGTCACATGTTAAAGAACCCAGAACACATGGACAAGTAGGGGTCAACCCCGGTGTTTCTGGTTCACATAGCAAGCACCCTTGTTTACAGGTTTCCTCAGGCTTGCAATCTGCAGTGTTTAAGTTCACTTATGAGGCATTATTGGGTTCATTACCCAAAATATATAATGAGAATAATAAATACAGGACTCCAGTGACAACTGAAGCAGTGACTTACTGTTGTCTGGTTTGTAGATCGGTGATAGACACCTGTGAGAGGTACCAGCTTGCTGATTCCCCAGCTCCAGAGTTATCATGCCACACCTTGATGTGAGACAGGTTCCCTAGGGGTCTGGCCACACCCATCAGGAAATGGCACACACTACCCCTCTCAAAGATCTGAGGAAAAAAATGGCAACGTTATAAGGTACGGTCATCGTTTGGCGTTTTTCAACGTAATGCTGATTTATAGACAAAATGTTAAAGAAAGATCCAATAAAAGTCGTTGTTAAGTTTGTTTGGCAATGTCCCTTTTTTTAAAATAAAATTACAAAATTGTCCTGGGACAAAGTCTCACTGGTGCACTGTTTTATAACTTTCTTGAAATGTATCATTTTTTCTCACTAGAAGAGAACTTTGGTTTTGATTATTACCTTCCTCTTGTTGTCATCCAAAAGTCTGACTCCGCTATCTGCATCGTCTGCGCTGAGTATTATGCTGACCTTTGACTTTGTGCCACTCCCTGGACCCATGCCTGTCTGCACCGTCACTTGGTAGAAGTAAGAGTGCTTTGGGTGATTGTCGGCCAGTGGACACACTCCCCACTGCGGAAACACATACACACTGTGGTCTACAAATAGGTATCTCATAGTTTTTCCTGACATTAAAGGTAATTGTTTTCATTTTATTTGCCAGCAGACATTTGAATATTGCACAATCAAAGATCTACACGAATAAACTTTTTTTTTTTAAGTACCCCATAAGGGATGTGCATAACCCACTACCAAGCCAAGCCATGCAAAGTACAGTGAATATAATACAAAGTTCAAGTTCAAATTCAAAGTTCAAGTTAAATCTGCCAGCTGATTTCCTTAAAATGCTTTTTAGTGCCTCTTGCAAAACTGGGGAGGCTTATCAAAGTTGGTCTCTAACAAGGGGATGTAAATTGATAAAGTAGACAGGAAACCTGTTAAAAACAGTAAATAAAAAAAGGTATAAGATCTAGCATAAGGCCGTGTCCGAAACGGCGACTTCGGCTACAGCTACGGCTAGATCACGCGCGTCTGCCTATTCTTCAACACTGGCAGACGCGCTGATCTAGCTGTAGCTGTAGCCGAAGTCGCCGTTTCGGACACGGCCATAGAATGATAAAATATAAGAGTGTCAGGATTGAACACAATGCCTCAATTTGAGTCTGACGCTCTAAACCCAATGGCCACGACTCTACCATTCATCATTGGTTTATGGACAAACACACAATGATGGAAGAGCAGATTCATTCCAATCCAGGGCTCGAATTTCAAGAAAACCGCCACAAGACCAGCGGCCGATTTCATGAAACGCTAGAGACGGTCCCAAGCCAAGTAGCTCGACTTGAGTTGAGATTAATCCAAGGATCAATTTCACAAACTTAGAATGCATTTGATTTGTCCTTTGAGGAGATAATTTTCACCATGGCCTTTTCAGCCAAGATATTCATCCTACTTTAATCTGATTTCCAATTTTTCTGCCCTCAGAAAAATACAATGAAATTGTTAAAATGTTATTAGACGTAAAAAGACTATTCGAGCATAAAGGTAGCTCAACTCGTCCTTACTTATAAGATCGGCGTGAGGGTCGTCTTAGGCTCACGAATACGTGTGTTTTGTCACACTTGCGAAAGAAAAACAATGGCGCTGCCGTGCCTAACTTGAAGCTCAGCTGGCGATCAGGCGAGAGCAACTCTTTCAAGACAAAAACAAATCTCTTGGTGATCGAAGCGGCAAGGAGATTTATAAGAGATATAGTTTTACCAGACACTGGGTGTCAAGTTTTAGAACGCAACACAGATGAATTGGAACCAGAGACAAGGGTAAGTTAAAACATGGAAAAAGGTTTCCTTAATAGTTACAAATTTTAAAATAGATACTGCTAGTGTTAGGCCTATTAAAAAAGAAAGTGTTTGTAGAACCCTGATAATTACACAAGCTCCGCATTCTAGAGCATGTCTTAAGATCACTAGACCAGCCAACAGGCCTGATAAGGAGAGGCAAGTTTAAGTTCTGAGTAGCAGCTGGTACTGTGTTAATTTTAATAGATGTAATAGATGCATCAAGGATAAATCAAGGTTAGAAATCTGGTACCCGATGATGGATGACAAGTTCCTTGCACATAGCAGTGTTTCAGGAGGATTGTTGCATTAAGGGCACCCAACTATTTTTCTTGCCAGCGTTGGTTTGGTTTGATTGATTTAGACAGAAAATTAACAAGATGGTGGCACCATGAATGAGTTTAGATGTATGGTACTCAATGGTCAATATAGCTCCGACTACCTTGATGATATCCTGTCGATCTTTCCTCCTCATCCACACTAGGAGAATCAAATACAGGCCAAAGCTTCCCAGCACTGTCGAGAAAACAGCTGCGTTGTCGCTAAGGTCCTTGGTGAAGACTGTGGAGAAGTCAATGCTGTTTGGAGGAACGTAGAAGGACGCTGCGAAGGACGTGAGATGGTTGCAAAGACAGTGGGTGGAGCGGATGTTTGTAAGAGGACCAGACTGAGGAGCATCAAAAACAGCAGGTCATTTTTTAAGTTACTTGGGAATTGTATCGCTGATGATATCTGGCCGTTTGTAAACAAAAGGAGAACTTGAAAAGACAAAGCTATTACTACTATTTATCTTCAAGCAAACTTGATTCCTTGATTCTGACTGGTCAATCCATGGCAACAAGAGTGTGATATTAACTTTTATCTTCAAGCAAACTTCAATCCTCGATTCTGATTTGACAAGAGTGTTATATTAATCTATATTGTATGGCCCATGCCACACCCTGTTCTATCACTCTGTTATAACTCTGGGTTTTGTGCTATTTTTTGAGAGCTACGTTTCAAGTTAGCTTGAAGATAGATTTGTTATCACACACGCTTGTGGAATTCAGAAAAACACGGGTCTGTGTTGCATACCTTTGGACTCGTTGGATATGAGACACAGAAGCGCATTATTTTTCTGTATTCCACTTGCGCTTGTGTGATAACTAATAATATCTTTATGGTGATGAAACCAAGAAACCCTCAAAAGTGCCTAGCACTGTAACTCGACTTGAAGATACCAGTGAAAAGAAGATGTTGAAGAAATCTCAGTTTTAAGTGTGGAAGGACTCACTCAACTGAGTGGAAATGCACACAATCAGGTAGGGACTGAAAACCCAATCCACATGCAAGGTTCCGGTCCGAAGCGGATTCGAACCAAAGTCAACTGAGATGAAAGGCAGGGAAAAATTCAACTAGAATTCAAGAACACTAACCTCGCAACCCTCACTGCTCCATGCTGAAGTATTGGTGTCCCAGTACCGGCATCCAGAAGCATAGGTCACTAAGGTCACATTAACCACCTCGGACCCAGATGATGATAATGTATTGTTCAAGACCATAGATTCTGAAAACAAGACAAATTCCATGTGTAACATTTTTGTGTTGTCAAAACTTAATTTACTGCAGAGCCCAATCGCAAGTCAAATTTTTGTATCTAGGGTGTCCTGCTCAACCGTATAGACCCCTTGCATATGACGACACAAGCCCCAAACAATCCCCTCACTGATGTCAATGAAGAGCTATCATTGGGTGAGAGTCATGCGCAGAGCATACAGGCATGCACTTTTCTGTTGCTTAACGTCAGCATTAGCAGCCAATGCAAGGGGTCTGTTCGCTTGAACACATCATTCACGAAGCCCAGTTACATGATGGCCCAAACTGTACACTCGAAAACCCAAGAATTTTTCCCCTTTTTCCGGCACACATGCTTTTTCTACTGCTCCATAAATTTTATATTTGAAAAGAAAATGTTAGTATAATATTAATTTTAAAAGAGAACATTGATATTTCATTTACCCATCAGAACGACTCCCAAAGAGTAGTTGCCGACACCAGCCAACACTTCTATAGGAAACACAGCCGTGTATTGAGCCTCCGCCGTTGCCACTTCGTCATTCCAGCTTTCCTCCGCCCCAAGAGTCCGAGGGATGGTCTGAACTGAATCATGTGTCTTCTCATCTGGAAAGCTGCCGTTTCTCAGGTAGATCAAGAATCTTGAGGTCTCGTCAGAAACATCACGGAAAAGCACTCTAAGCTCAACATTCTCCTCAGTAAGCTCAACCTTCAGGGATAAAAACAAGTCTTTGTACTGACACAGGTAATAGCAATTGAAAAGTTTAGAGAACCATTTTCATAAGGACTCTACCTATTGGAAAATGAGTCGGTCACAAAACTGAGTTTGACCTGGAGCCCCTTTTAAAACTCAAAACAGTAAAAATCTACCTACCTTTTGGAATTGCATATCGGAGAAGCTTTTGAAGCTCATCTTCAGCATTTTTTGACTCTCCACTTTCCCTTCATCAACATCTAAGATGATGCTTATCTTATTGGTCAAGTTCCTCACCACAAGTGGAGCTCGGTCTCCATCACTAAATTCCATCGTGAGGACCCCCTTGGATCCAATGTTTGCTGAACTTTCAGAAAAACTGAATGGGTTTGAATTGAAAAAGAGTACCTGTTGGAAGGAATGGAAAATAGTTCTTAGGTTTTATATTGTGTGATGCGCTAATAAAGAACCATTTACTGTTACACACCATTACACAAGTGATCACATTTTTAAGAGACAGGTGTATAAGGTCAAGTTTCAAGTCAAGTCTCAAGTCTGAGGTAAAGTTTTCAGTTTTTGAGGTGGGGTCTCAAGTCAATCCTGAAGTCTTTTAGGTCAAGTATAAATCTTTCGAGGTCAAGTCTCAAGACAAGTCTGAACTCTTTGAGGTCAAGTCTTCAGTCAAGTATGAACTCTTTGAGGTCAAGTCTTCAGTCAAGTATGAACTCTTTGAGGTCAAGTCTCGAGTCAAGTCTGAACTCTTTGAGGTCAAGTCTTAAGTCAAGTCTGAACTCTTTGGGGTCAAGTCTCTAAGTCTTTGAGGTGAAGTCTCAAGTCATGTC
>CM021528.1:19501452-19512354 GCA_010994315.2 Pisaster ochraceus
ATGTGATTCAATCATGAAATTGAAAAACATTCTGGAATTTGTAATTTTTAATTTGTTTTAGTTATTCAGGAATAAAACAAAATATTTGTGGTGGGGCGACTTCCAAAATTCGGAGTACGGGTGACATTGAAAGGACGCAACTTTGTAGGGCGACTTTTCAGGGGCGACGTTGTAATGTAGGGGGAGCACTCACACGTAAAGTAGAACCATCATGGTAGAACCAACGTTACACGTGCTTTTTAAAATCACCGCCACGTCGAACATTGAAGCCTTCAGTTTGCTTCATTTTGTCGGCTTTTAGCTTCAAACAACTCAATTAAAAAAGTATTCTATGGGGCTATAAGTAGTATCCAACTCACCTTTGTTACTTTTCAGCATTTTCGTCCACTGAATTCGCTCCAAAATGTGGAATAACCGAGTGAGAAATCATGGAGTCCATTCCGAATTCTGCACTATTTAGTGGGTGGCGGGGCATGGACGAAGCGCATGCGCGGAAATGTGCATGCGCGCGCACCTTTATCATGAGTGGATCTGATAGCCCTTTTGCATTGTATAGGGAGATTTTACATTAAAAAAGACAGAAAAGTTAACAATGATTTATTTCAAATAATAAACATTTCGTTTGTTTCAATTCAATTGGGTAAGGATTTGAAACATGCAAATTGTATTTCACGATCTTGGCCTGTTATAGCACTAATAATAATTAGCTAACAACAAAAACTCTTCAAACGGTGAAACTTTGAACTACATACAGTAATTTGTAGCCTATAATTAGCGTATAATTATAGTACTACTATTTCATTCGTATTACTCCATATCTCACTAATAACTATTTTCAGCAAACTCATGTAATGTGCAAAACTGATACTCATTGTGCAAAGTGGTGGGACTAAAGAAAGGGGGTTAAACACAGGAGTACAGACAACTGATGTGTATAGGCCTACATAGCCCGGTTCCGATGTATGACTGCTCTGCCTGCAATGCAGGGTTCAATTTCATCTGCAGAGAAACCTGCTTAGCAAACTTCAATTTCATAGAGCTGCTTAAGCAGAGAATATTGCTTTAGAGCGAAATACCAGTCATAATAGTTTTATATGCCATATTTCTTTCTTCATCATGAGCGCCTTAACGGCCGATTTTGTGCTTACTGTGCGATTCCCTTTTCATAGCGCAACCGCACGTAAGCACATGATCTGAAAAGCCATGCTAACCTTCTGGTGCTTGCTGTATGAAAATGAATGACGTAACAATGCAAAATCCATGGTGAACGCGCAAGATGGCTGCCTAATTTTCTTGCTACCCTGTGAAATACGCTTACGCTTAAGCAAATTGTTCTGCTATAGTTAGCACGAAAATGTGCTTACCGTTAAGCAGCACTATAAAATTGGGCCCAGGTCGGACCCACTGATCTCTATTATATTATACTGCGACACTAATAGAGATCAGTGGTCTGACCTCGTCACTTTTAGACCTTTCCATTGTTGATAAACAAACAGCGCTGGGCCCAATTTCATAAAGCTGCTTAACGGCCGATTTTGTGCTTACTGCGCGATTTCCATTTCATGGCGCTGCACCGTAAGCACACGAAAAGGCATGCTAACCATCCGGTGCTTACTGTATGAAAATGAATGACGTAACAATGCAAATCCATGGTGAACGCGCAAGATGGCTGCCTAATTTTCCTGCTAACCTGTGAAATTCGCTTACGCTAAGCAAACTTTTCTGCTATAGTTAGCACGAAAATTTGCTCACCGTTAAGCTGGGCATGGACCGCCGAATGTTAGTAAAACATTCAATCAGGTTAGCAGATGTTTTAACCAAATTCAACATTTTCGGCAAACTTCTAATTAAATAAAATACCTCCAATAATCGGTTGCTTTGTTTCCAATAAATTCAACACTATTTTTGAATATTTGTGTAACATTGTTACAAACTGTAGCTATCTGTTTTTGTTTTGCATTCATTGCTTTCCATAGTTTTCCAACCTGGGTTGGCAAAAACATGGGCTGTGACGTTGCAAAAGAAAGGTCTACAGCCAAAATTCGCTCGTCCCAAGCGCCTTGCCTTAAAAGCAAAGGCGCTGGGATGGGCGAACGTACTAAGCACGCTCATTGGTTAATGCTCAGTCCCATCATGCATCACACTCACGCCGCAAGCACTGCACACGTGATGTACTTCCTGAACAAGAATTATGTGCAAGCTGATTAGCCCATCCCAGCGGTCCTGGATAGGCCGCTGGGGCCGAGCGAATAGCCAAATGGATCAATTCCGACACTAGAGGGCGCTATATACTTTGGTTAGATTTCTAAATCTGAGGGGTAAGGAGGCGGGGTGTGGGTGACTTCTCTCGTACCACCAACGCAACCCGAAGGATAAGATGAGCTCAATGGAGCTGGGTGGGTCCCCGACGAGTGCAACCCCACTTTGTTCGGGTCCGGATGTGCTGTGGGCCCGACTGTATGTCGGCCCGTCCGACCTTGGGACTCGACCCTAGCTTGACATTATTTCAGATTTTTGGATGGTGATCTGATGAGGTAGAGGGGATAACCCTTCAAAATAGGCATTATTGGGCAACTTTGGTCTTCAGGCGTAAGTATTTCTCAGTGAGTTAATGTACTTTGTGTACCTGTTCAACGGGCTGTTGTGTTGGATACAAAGAGAAGGCAGGCAAAGACCACCTAGTACAAAGACCTAGGTGTGGTCGTCAGATCCAGCCAGAGCATACCAAGTGAATTACGTGCAAAATTCCGATGTGATCATGGGTACGATGGGCCTTTCCCTCACAAACTGGAAACATTGGGTAATAATATAAATCATATTGCGAAATCTTTTGCCATGTCTCGCCCTACCAAACCAAGTGCATTAATTTTACCTCCATAATTATATCATCACGCATAGCATACCACCAGTTTGTGACAATAAATGCCATTTCCATTGGCTTTATTATTACTGTACGGCCTGGTTAGGATGCTTGGCCGTTAACGTGCTTCATTCATCGACCAGCAACTCTCGGAATCAATGTTCTATTGACTACCCACGATGTAACACCAGCAGCAGCAATGTTTCACGAAGGAAAAGTCAACTTTTTGGTTTTTGTAGTGGTGATGACAGCATGTTTTGCTCGTAGGTTGAAATGAAGCTTTTTAAGTGGTATCATTTTTGAATACAGACAGTGAGATGATGTTTGTAAATGATTAAATTATGCCATGGGTTGTACATCATTTTGACACTGAGATCGACAGTTTTTAAAGTTAGTTTTTGTTGAAAACAGATACAATGGTATGTGATTGTCAGGTTTTTGTGCATGTAAAGTATTATTTCAATTTGGCATATTTGAAGAAACCTTTCATGTTGGGTGACACTTTGGGCAATGACTCTAAATCTGACCCCGAATATTTACCCAGCTATGACTATGAGACTATAAATACATTGTATGTTTTTAATTGCATTAACTGAACAAAATTTACGGTGAACAACAAAATAAAAAATGTAAAAATCTTATTGCATACAGTAGTTTTTCAGATGGAAGCATTTTCGGAGCCCCTTGGTACTATATAAGTTACTATGGATAAGTAATATTTTATTTATTAATTTATTTTTCAGTCATTAGGCCTACCAATCGTATTATTAGAAATTGAATTGCTGTTGCAAACTGCTGACCAACCAACAGAACCTATGGTATAAATGCAAAAAAATAGTTAGTGGCCTGCTGTTTCCACCCTAGCAGAGTCTTCCTCTGCTAGGGTCAAAACGGCAGGCCACTATTTCTTTTTTGTCATCATTATGATTAAAAACACTAGTTTGGTCTCTGTTATTAATGTTTTAGTATAGTGTTTATCCCAGTGCAAACAAACCAAGCAAGGTATCTACAAGAAAGATTCAACATTCTGAAAAATGATTGATTATTTCTTGCATTTTTAAATTATATGTTCACCATTATATTAAGTAGGCCCTATTGTTTCTTTTTTTTTCAAGGATCTCAACCCCGGGACAAAAACCAAATCTGCCAGGATTACAAAGGAGCTGGCTATGTGTGGGACAAGCATGTCCAGACATGCGTAGCATGTACATCATGTACACCAGGAGCGCAGGATCCACACTGCATCACATGTCGTGGTGAGTCCCCCCTCCTCCTCTATTTCAACGCACTATAGTGCAAGAATCTATAATAGCCGTAGGTTGCTGCCAATTCGGACACAGCCTAAGAATCTGTGAAAAGCAAGTCTACGGATTCCTAGTTATTTGCATAAATCCAGAAATAAAACCTGGCAATGCATTCATTGCCTACCTCAGCTAGTAACAAGTCAGTGTTTGGAGACTAATTGTTTTTGATGGAGTTCTGTTACATTTAAACAACCAAATAATATTTCTATTTTTAAATAAATTCTGCGTTACAATCCTGAAATTCAAGAGTATTTCTTCTTTTACTCACAGCACTTGGGATAATCCCAGATGACACAACCCCCTCAAGTGGAGATCCTCCTGAGCTTGGTGTACCCAGCTCAGCACCACTCCCACCACCATCCACGACGGCAAATTCATCTCCCAGTGGGATGAGCTCTACAACCCAGACAAATGTCAGAACACCACTCCCACCACCATCCACGATGGCAAATTCATCTTCCAGTGGGATGGGCTCTACAACCCAGACAAATGTCACAAATGGTGACAGTAAAGGTACAGTAAAAAATGCATCTAATGCCATGGTCTTAGTCTGTTGCCCCTGGTCTTGGCCTTAGTGCCCCTTCAAAATCCCATAGACTCATAGATTTCCCTATGGAAGTTCAAAAATCTAAGATGAAATTCCAGGCCTGGAAATGGTTGCTTTACGGTGACCAGACATATACAAAGACATAAAAAAGAAATTCTGCTTGTGTTTGAACTCTTTGATGCACAGGTAGACATTTCCCGGGCAGTTTTTAATAGAGAACTAGATTGGTAATACGCAAAATAAATAGTAGCTGTTGATTTGTTTTTAATCTGAAAGCTCACTAATTATTTTGTTCATCAATATCAGTCCTCTTTTCAGTTTCTTTTTAGGGTCAAGGTTCAACGCTCAAGGTGCATTTTTTAACAACAAGGTGCATGTATCTAAACAATTTTGTTTATTATCACTCAAAAGAGATCAATACAAAAATACAAACAACTAGACCATGTAGACGGAAACAAATATGTCACTGCAGAGGGATCCATTTTGAAAAACAGCTTTTCAGCAATGGTCCCTAATGACATGCATGTGCATTGAGGCAGAGAACCCACAAGACATGTACTGTTTGACTCAACTTTGACAAGTAAATAATTGAGAATTATGTTTTCATTTCTAGGCAGTGTAGCACTTTGGATAATACTGCCATGTTTGGCAGTTGCAATTGCAACTGTGTCGATCATCCTTTGCATCTGGAAGTTCAAGGGTAAAAAAAAAGAACAAGGTAAGACGTTTTATCCAAACTGTGTTGACACCATGCTGAGTACGCCATAATCTACAATCTGTTTACACTTTGCAATTTGTGTTTATCGCATTCACAGATCTGAATGTCTGTTAATTATTGGCTGAAAACATTTTGTCAAAGGTTCAAGCTCCTGAAATGCAGACATCATTTGACCACATAAGACTTGCCCATTGGCAGAGCCAGGGCCCAAATTCAAAGAGCTGCTTAAGCATAAAAAGTAGCTAAGCACAATAAAATTTTGCTTACCAGAATATGGTTACCAGCCAATCTACCATGTCACATGTACAATTTGTGACTGGTATCCTACTCATTTCTGCTGAGCAGAAAGTTGTTAAGCAATGTTTTCTGCTAAGCAGTTCTATGAAATTGGGCCCTGGACGGTTCACATTTGAGATTATAAATGTGACCCTTCTTTCCTTCTTCAAGGCAATGACCATTTGCTCTGTGAATCCATCCTTGCTTGTGTCTGTCAATTTATGGACAGGTTGTGATAAAAAGGGATGAGATTTGATGAATTCTTGAAAATTCCTGAAAATGGCATGCTAGCAAGGGTTCCCTCTTATTCTAGACCCAGAACCTCCCAGATGTTACAATTTATGAAGTCTACAGACTCTGTGCATCACCAGAAATACAAAACTACAGGTTTGGGCACAATTTGGACTATTTCTTTCTACCTTTGGTGGTTGCTGTACTTCTTTCAAGTTGAAGGCTCGTGGAGGTTTTGAAAAAAAAACATTATCAGGAAAAATCCTGAAAAATCACACGCCTGAATGTAAAACTAAATTCATACTGATTTTGAAGCAAGTGTTACGTGTTCTGTACACCTTTATCAACTTTTTTTCTTTATCAGAACGTCGAGTGTCGCAACCAGAACAAGAGACTGGACCCCCAGCTGAGACTCCGCAAATGGCAGCCCTATTAATAGCCGTGTAAAGTCAGCACTGAGTTGTTATTAAGCTTTGGAAGAAGAGGGGTGGGGGGGGTACTGAAATAAAATAGATTTCGTTTTTTATAGACCTCATGCTGGTGAGGTCATGAGTTGTGACCAAATTGCTACTAAATTCCAAGTATATGCAAGTAATTTTGTACAAACCATGTATACCCACGTACTATGTTAAGCTTGTAAATATTTCTTTGCTCCCCAAAAAACCCACTAGGTTTGCAGAAATTAAACGTAGATTAAAAGCTGCTTTTTGCTAGTAGTTTCTCTGAACATTTCAGTGTGTAGTACCGTTACATGTTTGTACCTTTGTTAAACGTAGATTAAAAGCTGCTTTTTGCTAGTACGTTTCTCTGAACAATTCAGTGTGTAGTACCATTACATGTACCTTTGACCCACTCATTATACTCGTGGTGACAGTACAATGATACGTATGGCAAAATGGAGGACACAAATGCTTAGGAATTGTGTACATGTGGTCCAAATTTATGCAAAGAGTTCAAGAGTAAGTTAGGCGTCAATGCAACCAAGACAAGGAAAGAGTTTGCCCTGGGTTGTTTGTTATCAGTGAGGACTCTTGTTGTACATGGCATAGAACTACGTCCAGGGATCTTCACTGTACCACAGGGCCCAATTTCATAGAGCTGCTTAAGCACAAA
This sequence comes from Pisaster ochraceus, assembly GCA_010994315.2. Lineage (NCBI taxonomy): Eukaryota > Metazoa > Echinodermata > Asteroidea > Forcipulatida > Asteriidae > Pisaster > Pisaster ochraceus. Next base: position 19,508,502 of record CM021528.1, read on the forward strand.
AGGTACCTCAGCACAACAACATTATGCTTACCAGAAGAAGGTTACCAGCCAAAATACCATTCCACTTGTATCATCTGTGACTGGTTTCCTGCTCATTTGTCCTCGGCAGAAAAATTTCAAGCACTACTTGCTGCTTCAGCTCAATGCAATTGGGCTCAGGTTTTGTAGTTCTAAATGCCCTTTCAAATATGACATTCAAGGCCTGAGCAAAAACAGGTGGCACCCCCAACAAATGTAGCATAATTTTCAAGGCCAAACTCCAACCTACAAATTAAACAGTTGCTATTTTTTAAACTTATGAGGACTCTGTATTTACAAAGAATGTCAACTTTTACTTCTCGGGCAAACTCTTGAGTCTCACAAATTTTTCTGAGAAAACGCAGTAGCTTAAAAAAAGAAGTGAAAATCTTAGTTTTTCACTTTCGCATCTTACACTGTTTTAAGTGTACCAAAATATTTTTACAGTAAAGTCAGAGTATCGCAAAATTCCATCCCACGGCTGTATTCAGCGTATATAATTGGTTGAGATTATTTTGATAATGATGAAGAACATTGGTCCTTCAGTAAATTCCAAGGTTGAAAGATGAACTTAAAACTTGATTTTACTTTATTTTTATATCATAGCCATGGGATGGAATTATGTGGTACAATTTTGAAGTTAATGGTAGAGCAAATTTGCTCCCTTACTATTTTGTATACAAACAAATTTTTAAGGCAAAACTATTTGATATTATGGTGTTGTTCAATGTACAAGGGGTTGCACACCAATGCTTCGACACCCCTAATGTATTTTCCACATCCTAACCGTAAGCCTAACCCTAACCCTCATCCTAACCCTAACCCTAAGCCTAACCCTACCCATTATCGGGTTTACACTGGATCCGGCAAGGGCGATCAAAGGAGGATCAGGTCCTGCAAGGGCGATCAAAATAATCGCTAACGCGTTTACACTTGAGTCTGATCGTGCATTGATCCACCTTTGCCCGGCCTCAGTTCAACGGAAGTTCTACACTGCTCGTGTGACAGGTCAACTGAGCAAGGTCATTAATTGTGCGCACACGCAGGCGTTTTTTTTTTTCTTCAACTCGGTGCCCCAGTCTGTTCGATTGGTTAGACCGGAAGTCGGTGTGTAAAATTGCGGGGTCTGATCCTGCTTTGTGTTTACACTTTGTTTTTGATCCACCTTGCAGATCCTCCTTTGATCCTGCAATAAAGGGGGATCAAAAAGTAAGATCAGATTCTTGCGTTTACACTAGCTGTAGATCGCCCTTTGAGGATCTGAACCTTCTTTGATCGCCCTTGCTGGATCAAGTGTAAACGCGGTGCTAGTGTGTAGATCATGAGGGGTTATTAGAACATAGGGGTGTCGGAACATAGGGTTGGGGATGCACAATATTTATAATCGGTCATCAATGGGCGAAAAAATTTGTACTAAAGATGAGCAAGAAAAAGATGGTGCATGAAAAGAAATTCCTGATCATAATCGATATATGTTACTTTCAAAATAATCTTTGCCAGAGATTTTGGGAAGTAGATAATGCATTTATTTTTTATCATGCACCATGTTGTGTGAAAGAAAATCTTTTGTTCATACGGCTCTCTTTTTATGATTTGGTTTGTTTTTTTAGTTCTTTGACAGTAAGACTTGAAACTTTGCATGGTGGGAAACAATCTAGAAAGGTTTGTCGTAATACTGTGTTAATGGGCAGGATTTGATGACTGAAATAGAGCTTAAAATGCTTTCATTATTATTAGATAAAATGTAGTTGTTAAGTGGGATTGTAGATGAATAGTTCCCAATTCTGTTTGCTGTGTTGATGTACTTAATAAAGCATTATTTTAAGCAACAGTTGGAAATGGTGGGAAACAATCTAGAAAGGTTTATCGTAAAACCGTGTTAATGGGCAAGATTTGAAAATGACTGAAATAGAGCTTATGCTTTCATGACATTAGATAAAATGTAGTTGTAGTGGGATTGTAGATAAATAGTTCCCATTTCTGTTTGCTGTGTGTATGTACTACTTAATAAAGCAATATTTTTAGCAAATGCAATAGATGACTGTTTGTGCAGTGATTATTTTCCATCAGGCTAGTTATCAAAAATCATATAGTGCCACAAGGCGCAAGTTAGGCAACCGGAGCTCTATCTATTGTTAAACATGATGTATGGCATGAAGGCCATTTTGATCAGCAAATATTTTGTTACAGCAGTGCTTATTGTTTGCATTGATCTATTATTGCATCAGAAGAGTTGCTTATTGAAATGGCGTCAAATGAAAACTGGAGCTCTATTGTTAAACATGAAGTATGGCATGGCCCTATGGGCGCCATTTTGGTAAGCAAATGTTTTGTTATAGCAATGATTATTGATTGCATCTGCTTATTGGCTGCATCTGCATCTGCTGCACCAGAAGAATTGCTTACTGAAATGGCATCAAATGAAAAATTCATGTGTCGGCTCAAGCTACCCATCTTGTGCCTGTAGCGATATACCATCTTTGCTAGTCATTTGGTTGCAGACTGAGTTCAAAAAGGTTGTTATTTCTGCCACAGAATTTTACACAGTACTAATTGATATTCAAAGTTGTTTTTCCTTTGATCTCATGGGGGGGCGGGGTGCTCTAGCTCAAATCCCATGTTCCCCGTTGGTCCCAATATCAAGGCTCTGCTTATCGTAAGCTGGGAATTTCGCACTTATGTCAAGCGTATTTCACAGGTAAGCAGGGAATCTTTGCTTGTGCGCATGCGTACTCCGGGTTACTATGCATTCTGCGCTTACACAGCTAGCGCAGAAATGCGGCGCTTGCCCTGTAAGCAGACAATGATGATAGAAGGCAGAGAATTCCCCGGTAAGCAGAACCATCAAATTGGGCCTGGTTATGCCATTGCTTGGAATCTATGGCTAGGGGTGAAAACATGTGAGATTCAATTAGCCTACAATACTTAAAAACATGATTTAATTTTTTTAAATGATGCCTTGCTTAAAAAATAAACACTTCGACACAAATATGTCTATTTTTAAACAGCTGCTTACATTTATTGACAAACATTGTTTTTAGAAATACATGCATAACCATTTCATCATTTCTAATTTCAATGACTGTGTATTAAGCACAGTGTCTCGGCTGTGTTTTGGCAACACAGTTTTGTGTAGAATTGTTGCATTGTTTTTGTTGACATTATTAAAGTATGAAAATTAGCTATAATTGATGCATTCAAGCATTCAAACGATAATCGTTTGTGAACACAGATGCCCATTTTAGAAAATGTGGGCCATACTAAATGGTCTCCTACAGTATCTCTCTCTCTAGTTAGTAAGGCCATATCCAGATGGCGCATCTAAGCAAAGAGCAGGCCTGGAATTTAACAGTTGGTCTTGGCCTTGGTGCCCCTTCAAAAGTTTCCCATAGACTTTAAGGGTTTCCAATGGAAGTGCCATTTCCCAAATTAAAAATGGCCTTGCCCTCTCCAAGTCGAAGTTCCAGGCCTGAAAGAGCATTTTCTGAATGGATCTAATGAACCTCTAAAGTCATACGCAGCTATTTTCTGCCCATTTTCTGCCCATGGTCTGCCAGTTTGGAAGTCAAAGTGCATGTATAGTCTGGCGAGTGCGTAAACGCATACGCACCGCCTCAAATGCCCAATACACCTTATTACAACACAAAGTGAAACTGACTGCAAAACTGGCACAACCAAGATTAACTGGGGTGATGACGTCAGGTGAAATGGGTCAGTACATGCGAATTTCAGGGCCAAACTTCATAAAGCCGTAAGCAAATTTGTGTGCTTACTTTTGTTAGCAGAAAAACGTTTGAATGCAAAATTGTACTTCACAAGCAATCAAAAAGATTTA
>CM021528.1:19528318-19541537 GCA_010994315.2 Pisaster ochraceus
AGCAGTCAATATTTGTATACTAGTGAACCAGAGATGTTCCATCCCTTGCATAGGAACATAGTTTTTTGTGACCAATTTCTACTTACCTGATGCACTCAGAAATACCCCTTTAATACATATAGCACCAAATGGGTGTGTGGTTAAAATTCTTGGGAAGTTTAACTACATGACTTGGCAAATCCCATTTTCCGTCAATCAACTGCATGCACCTTGCAAGCACATGGTACGAAAGCACTTCAGTTTCATACAGAGTTCATGTTCTGTGCTACAATGTACATGTACATGTACATGTACATGTACATGTACAGTACACGTACAGTACATGTACAATGTACATGGACAACATGTAGTGGACAAGGATGACCCAGAAAGAACCTGAACACATGGATTACCCAACTCCCTTCTTAACCAATCAATGGTCCAGACAGGATTACCCACATTTGCATATAACTCTACATGTGTTAAACCATAGAGAAAGGACCGAAACCATAAAGGAAAGACCCTCACTCTCAACACACACTACCAGCAATAAAGGGCTTGGAGATACAGGACAGAACAAATGCCATGGTGGGTTGCTTATAAATGCTCTGTATCACTGCAGGGGTCAAAGGGACTGCAGGCCCGAGGCCAGCGATTTTAGCCTTGGGCCAGTTAACTCAGAGGACTGGACAAGTCCAGCTGTCTTGTGTTTTTCAATTGAATAGTTATTAATACCTCACTGTGTAATTATCTTAAATTAATAAAAAATTATGTTCAAATGTTGACTTTGAGTCTGGTAAATATCTTTCAATATCTATCAAAGTTCACTCACCCATACTACAACTGAGATAAATCTTCCCTGAGTGACAACTAACATATTAAACTTTGTAGCCAAGTTCTTTCTCATTCAGATTCTGGTCTTGTAAAATACAATATGGTTGGGTAAAGTAAAAATGTTGAGCTACAAGCCCTGTGGTCTTGCAGAAGTTTACCCCAAATTCAATCTTAGTCCTGTAATGCTGAAAAATGTACGTGTACAGCACATTGATTACATAGTGAAGACTTCCTTGTGGTTGAGAAAATTTTCTGCTCATGCTTGCTTATTTAAATTGCCATGCATTAACAGGCCCAAAGGCCAGCCATTTTAGCGTTGGGCCAGCTAACTCATGACCAGACAAGTCTGGCAGTCTTGTGTTTCTCAAATAAAATGTTGAATGAGTGTGAGCTCGGAGGTCTTGTGGATTGTTACACCCAAGTTAGAGTTCTGCAAGTGGGCTTCAGATATAAAAAACAATCAATTTGAGCTTCATGATGTAAAACATCAATCCATTTTTTGGATTCTAGTGTATAGGCCTACTAAATTAAAATTGGAGTGGAAATGTGTACAAATTCTAGTCAATACTGGAAACGGACGAAGCAACCAGGGCAGCAGTTTTTCTTTAGTCAGGCTTACCACTAATCAAGGGTGAGGGTCATTGATGACAAAACAGTCTGGAACTAGGAACCAAATTTTAGGAGATATGTTGAAATGATTGCATTTCCACCTCTTGGTAACCCCTGGGGTTCCAGACTTCACAAAGCTTTAAGAAACAGTGTCCTCAGCAGTAGATAACTAGATCAGAGAGCAAAATCTTTTTTGTATGTGGAAAAAATAACGGCTGATTTTCGTCGCCAGAATTCAGATAAAAGTCTAAAATATCTCATCCCTGAAAAGTGCAAATTTGTAAGGGCAAATTTGATAACTTTTTGATAACTTTAAAGCTCAGGCAGTTTAAGACTTCATTCTCTTGGTTGACTAGTCAACCCTGCCCTTTGAGTTGTTTCAACCTGTTTTCACCTGTCCGCAGGTATTAAATGATATTTATTTGCAATAATTTTTATGAAAATGATAACCAACTAAATGACCATGTCATACCATTTGTGAAAGGTTTTCAGTTTATCTTTGCAGAAAAATGTTAAACCCTAATGGCTGCTTAAGAAAGTGGCCCATTTTTTTTTAGAATTATAAGATGAATAACTTAAAGATTTTTAAGGTATCACAACAACAAAAAACTGACCATCCCAACAAAAATGTATCTGCATGTGTAGTACTGTTCCCTGGAAATGTAGGGTTATGTCTTTGTTTGAGGTTAGAGGTGGCAGGTCAGACAACACGTGCAAGAAAAAACTCATCAGTTACATTCCATACATTTGCAACCTTGCCTAAATTCCCTTGGAAAGGTCAGGTTAATGCTAATTGATGCATAGAAAAATTATAATAAATGCATTTTATTTTCTGCACATAATCATCCATATTATGAGAGTTGCATCATATGCTTTATGAATTAGTCCAAGCCATAAATCATAAAGCTGTCGGAATGTTTCAATTCAAAAGTAATCCTTAGTAAATTAAAACAATAATTTTTTTTTAATGTGTACTTTGTACTAAATTTGAAGACACTTTGTTTTCACTAAACGTTTTACAATCAATACTTGCAGAATTGCGGGGGAAAAAAGGAATTTAATAATTAGAAAAATACCTGCATACTTTACACCAACCAATCATTAGTCTATACTACTATACTACTAGTAGTACAAAGCATGTCTACAAACCCAAGCCCTGTGCACATAACATCTGTGCCCCAGTGTGATTTCATCATCCTGACCAAGCAAGGAAGGGCTTTATTAATGATAATAATAAGGACCCTGAATGAAAGTTTGTTCACCCACTCTATATCTACAATGTGCGCAACGAATGCTTGAACATATATAAAAAGAGGACCGGACACACAAGGCTTCCATGGAGTGTCCCTTTCGAAGAATAAGTCTGGTGTACAGTTGTACCAAGCATAGACTATGCAGGTAGACTTTTAATTTCTACCTCCATGCATCTAGACCAAGGACGTACTAATTTCCTTGGCGTGAAATAGGGTTATATGGCATTCAGCAAGCATACAATCCTTGGAACAGGTCTTGAACAAGAAAGCTACTGGTAGCATTGTACATAAATTATAATAAAAGTATTATGATGTATGCTCTCATTATGTATGTTACACTGTTATATTATATTATCAATGTCTGATATTGATTTTAAAAAAATGTTTTGAAAAACCTTCAGTTGAGGAAATTAAGATCAGTTGTTAAATACAAATGTCCCTGAAAAGGACATCCTGCTTCACAAAGAGCTGAAAAAGATTGAGACCATGGACATTCTGTTTCGATTTCCTGGACTCTTTAATAACTTATATAATACAGAAAAGAAGGTTGGACTATAGCCCAGGAAGGAAGCCAGTCTCTGTTTCGCTGAAGTACTGGGTGTTTGTAAAAAACCCAAATTCCATGGTTTTGTGAAGGATTTAAGACAAGTCGAGCGCACAAATGATTTTAATACAACATTACGTCTGCTGGACAGGGCCCAATTTCTTTACATTGCTGATCGCAGAATTCTGGTTTATGCTTGGCCTATAGGGGCCTACTCCATAGAATTATAACATGCTTCAAAGGGTGCTGTGTAACTATAAAAGAGCAGAATTCGGTGGTAAGTAGTGACTTGAAATTGGCCTAAGAGGAGGAGGGCGAGTAGGCATGGGGTACAAACATTCATTTACCTCCATGATTACACCAAGCGTCTGTCTGGGGCGTTCAGTGCAGACAATTATCAAGACCATCCAAACCACATACCACTTTAAATGTAATGTTACAATGAAGTTATTATATATTAACAAATAGTATACAATACAATATAAAATAAACACAGCTACAAAAACTGAAATGAAAAAGAAATTATGCCTAACTAGACCCAGTAATCGGGGCGCTGTACTCCTTTTTTCGAAAATTTTGACATCTTCGGTTGTACTAGCGCCCCAGTGAACCTTTAAATCCCCATTTCGAAACCCAAATTTGCTATGATTCTCACCACACCAAGCCACAAAAAAATGCCCCAAAATGACAAAAAGACCCAACGAAAATGCCCCATAAACAGTCGTTGATTTAACCCACTGTACATGATCTACCGCTTGCACTGCGACAATGAAGTAGGCTGGGCACCCGTCCAAATCACAGACTAGCCAGGTATATGAGGAGAGATGGCTGTGCTGTGACTGGTGGTCTCACCGAGTGACTTAAAAATCATCATGCCTAACTAACTGTACAGCTAGAAAAAGGTTCACCCGGAAAAAGAAAAGGAAACGTAAACAATCAGCCTATAGTGGCCAATAAGGTATTTAGAGTTATGTTATTGTTATTAAAAATGCATATTGTTTTTTGGTAAAAAAAGATTATAAGTAAACTATTATTATTAATAATTATTTATTTGACAAAAACAATGCAAAATGTACAATAATAAATATATAAAAGCACATAATAATAAATATGAAAAAATAAGCAAGAAAGCAAACACAATAAACATCTTTAAGCATCTTAAAACACTACAGGTAAAAGGGCCAATACAACAACTAACTGTGGACAAACAAAATGTAAAAAAACAACAACAACAGCAACGGCTATGTGTGGGTCAGGGGCCGCAAAGTAGAATAAACTACTATTACCCGCAGGTATGCAGTAAGCTAGATTATCAGTCAGCATTCTTCCTCCTACACAAAACGCTGCCCAACACGACAGAGCTACTGAGACTGACTGTACTTTTTCACTCATCATGCTGATGCTCATTAATAATAATATTAAATAATAATATGAGTGACTAAAAATAAAGACATTATCTAATTTACCCAGATTTGATTATGTTTTTCATTAAGTTTGCTGTTGTTGTTGAAGCCCACTGGGTGAAGGAGACACAGTCAGATGTTGCATCTTTGGAGAAGAAGAATGCAAAAAAAACTTTTCACATTCTGCCTTCTTCCTAACCCGGCATAATACAGTAACATTAACAATACTAACAACACACTGAGCATGCCGAGAATGATTCGGATGAAGACCTAAAACAAATCTTACCTGGCTTACTAAATGACTTTCTTGAAGAGGAAACAGTCTATAATCCCTCACAAATTTCTGTAAATCACAAAATTTCGTTGTCCGTGTTTACTGTCGAAGTTCGTAGTACTGGTTTGTAGAAATGTTTCAAGAAACAACAATAAGCCGCAAAAGCAAAATGGCAAACTAGCGCGCACATGTCAAACCACAACAACATTCACTACTACAATGGTCGTTTTCACGCCAAAGCAACCGGCACGCAGCCAAGTCGTGCCTTCGCGCACGCACACACTACGTGCACGACTACAGGCAATTTAGGATTTTTTTCCCGCCGTATGCATTACAAATTACTAAAAGGTTATCAGAAACCGTAAGAAATTCCCCCATCAATGAAAAGGACAGCTAAACATTATTTTTAATTGAATTAAACATTACTGTGATTGTTCGCACTCATATCAATTACTATATTGACCTTAGAGGGCTGTATTGAAGATAACAATGGTCTGTCAGACAGTTTAATTGGTGTTACTTACACTTGCCCCTCCCATTCACCAAACGAACACCCCTGGATCTTTAAATAGATTGGACTTTGCTCATGACGCAATCACAGGGTATTAGGTTGGTGCACACACGTGGGATGCGCGAACTTGTACTTGAAGTTGTTTATAAATATAATATTGTGCATGCTCTATGATGAGTGCGTGGGAATTTAGCGGGAAAAATAATAATGCTCTCTGTTGATGTTTATGTTACTATTAATATAGCCCGGAGCTGTGTATACTAAGTAACCCCAAAACTATTTAAAAAGTTAAAGTAAAATGAATAAATAAAATATAAATCAATCAATCAACAATAGACAAATAAATATATAAATTAATTAAATAATAATTCAATATATAAGTGAAATTAAAATTGAACATAAAAGTAAAATAAATATTTAAAAAAATAAATAAACAAACACAAAATAAACAATAAACAAATAAATAAAATTAATTAGCACGGGCTGCTATTGATATATAGCCATTCATAACTTAATGTAACTTGTCAAAATAAAAACCTAAATAATTCACAGGAATTGCAAAATATATTATTATTATTAGGAACAACTTCACATACCCATGATATTTTATTATTTGTACTGTATATGATGTTGTGCAAACACTGCTCCTGTCCTTTGTCTTCAACACAATGGATAGGCCTACATAAGGCAGCATATAATGATGCAGACAAAAGGTTTCAAGGTTTTGCTTTTTATAGATCCTTGGTTGAGCAATTGACCTCAAACAGAGAGATAGTAATTAAGGTCAAACGTGACCGCCCTAATTGAAAAGACACTCAACGGTTGGTTTTAGTGGGTTTAGTTTTATTTATTAATAACTTCTTTTCTGTAGTTGAAAACTAGAAGAGGCCGTATGTCCGAAAGGAACTTTTCCAAAAGCAATGATTTTTTGTGCAAGAATAGGCACTTGACTTTTTCGAACAGCGCCCCACTAAGGTCAATGAAGACCTATCATTGGCTGAGAGTTGAGCGCGTGCGTAGTGCATGTTTCCATTGTTAGACCTCAGCAAATGGTAGCCTAATGAAAAGGGTCAAAAATGACAATTGATAATTCAATCTTGGAGCAACACATGTACCATGTGTCCTCCTAAATAGATAACACTTCAGCATTGTTTAAAAAAACAACAACACCTACCACCAAAATATCTTGACCCATAAAATCATGAATCAATAAGCTGTATAATACTAAAGGTATCGTAAAATGTGTATTCCCTTTCAAGTTATACAGCCAAAGTAATTTTCAGGTACACAATTACATCTAAAAGATCAAGGGCAAACGCATAGAAGTTAAAACCCTGAAAATATAAAAAATATTCCAAAACAAAAGAAGAAATTGTAAACAATTCAGATAAATGTCACAGTCAGTTTTTATTAAAACGTAGTTCATTTCAGAAAGAATTTTACCTCAACTTTTCAAACAGGCTTCAATCAAAAACATTTGATTATTCCATTTTGTTCCTAATAATATCCAACCTTACAAACCATTAATTTGTTTTTTGTTAAATAACACTTCAAACTTCTATGCATACTTAGACCAAATCAAATTGTGCTAAATGACTTTTCAAACAGAAAGCTTACACCACAACTTTGAGCGGGTAAAATAGTATCAACATGGATTCTCTTTCGTTAAAAACTTAAGAAAATCCAAGGTATTTAAAATTTCAGTGTAGCACCCGTGCCCCCCTGTTGTCCGATTACATAGCTTCAGAAGTGGGTGATGTGTTTGTGAGAGCGATCTTTCACCCATAACAACAATAAATGCATAATTTGAAGTTCGTGGATTTTATGAATCATTAGGAAAACAACATAAAGGTCGAATATTGGCCCCTTTGGTTGTTGACCTTCAACCTTGTTGCACCTTTGGCTACACTAGCCCTCCAAGAATAGCCCTTTACTGATAAGCGAAGGGCCCTTTTCTACAATCTGACCAGTTTTCTTGTTCAGGGGTGTTTTCATTTTTTAATGAGCATAGCTCCAAAATTTAACGGTTAAACACACTAAAAATTGAGAGAGAAAAACATTAGCTATCATCAAATGTATTTGATCTGATTCAAGCATGATTTAAGAGGCAGAGAGACTTTGATATGGTTTTGGAGTATTTTTGAATAATTAGCATTTGTTGGCTGATATGTGCTGTGACTTTGCAAACAGAAAGCTCACATCATTATAGCCCGACAAGTCTTTGGTGATAAGAGCTTTTGAAATACACGAACATGAAAGATATTTGCTGATTCATGAGAGTTAACACTGAAAGACAAACACTTAAATGGAAGTTGCAGTGTATATGTATACACATTGCATGAGATTATTTGAACTTGTATTAATCAATAACTAGACAGCAGCCACCCACTACCCAGGGACCAATATCTTATCATACAGTTGTAAAGCGATAGGGGCAGATGTGCTTGGCACACAGCCAAAAGTACAAAGCAACACACACTGCTCTAATTGGTGTGTGGGTGTTTTTCAACTTCACAAAAAACAGTTTTTTTTATCATTATCAAACGATGACAGAAATGATCCATACAGAAGTAATGTTTTGTCCGCATACATATTTCAAGAGACGGCTGGAATTTGTTACAATAATAAACTGATCAGACTCTTCAAGACAATATGGTAAACATATTTGATGTAATTAGTACAAATTTTAATAAGGATCTTATAGTACTGAAAGAACGAATCATAACATGTTTGTAAGAACACACAAAACAAAGTTAATTACAACTGTGAGGCCACATGCCAATGTCACGTACCTTTGGGGAAATGACATTAAAAGTGAAAAACAACATCAGGTTGCTGTCAATGTTATATCTTTAAAATGTTGAGAAAGACTTGCCTTGTAGGCCCTAATTAGGTGGTATTTTAAAGCTCGTATTCTGATGCAAAAAAACAAAACTGTTTGAGTTTTGGCAGGAAGTGTCTGGTTTTGGCATGGGGCCTCACAATTTTGATTATCAATTCAAACCATATTACTATCAGTATGGTTTATATACAGGTACATCTACATAAAACAAACTGTGCAAACACAAGAAACCTATGCACCAAATGCTAGCCTAGAAGCAGGGTTGTCCACAAATTTTGAAGTAGCAGGTGAAAAAGTATAAGTAAAAAAAATTTTTTTTTTAAGTACCGAGTATCCAGCGAAATCACCTGCAGCCGGCGCTTCTGGACAACTCTGCTGAAAGGTATGGTATTTTATGGCAGTCTGTAGTAACAATGTATTGGAAGGTTTTAAAGCACATATTTTACACTTTTGATGCAAACAACAATGCAACGGCACACACATTAATTTTACAATCTTATCAAACTCTTTTTAAATTGCACATTAATTTTTATAGAATACAAAACGCTAACTAATAGGAAATTGCTTAGAAAATTAATTGCTTGTAATTTCACACTTAATGCAACACACATCATAAAATGAACTAGTAAATTAGGCTCTTAAATTAACTGGAATATGGGCAAGCATATTCAATTTTATAAAATGCCCATGTGAAAAATGAAAGTAAAAAGAATTAATAAACTTTTTTCACAATAGGAATATGAGTGTGTGATTCACATCGTAATAAATGTCCAGTTTGTTTACACCAGACGTCTAATTCATGATAAAACTCTTTGTGGAAATAGAATAATGAAAATCTTAACAGAAATTGCTATATGGCAGTTACAGGATGAATGGCTTCTGCTTGGCACCCACGAACAAAGATAATGACAAAATAAGGAGCCCTTCAACTAGATAGCGCAGTTGGTGGAGCGCTGGCAAGTATAAACCAGAGGTTGCAGGTTCAAGTCCCACTCTAGTCAATTTGTTTGGGTTCAACTCTTAAAAATAGAGGGAAAAAAAAAACAACAACAAAGTTCAGACTACTTTCTGACATCAGCAGTCTTTCGCTGGGTTTTCTTCGTCGATGGGTTAGCAATAGGGTAGAGTGATCTCCTCACTCCTTTCTTATTCACTGTCACCGGTGATCGCACTTTTGTTGATCTATAACCCTGTGTAGTGCTGCCTGGTACCCTCTGGGATGTGACCTTTGACCTGGTGGGTTCATGAGTCAATTTCTTGGGATCCTTTGGTTTGGGCTGATGCTGATCATGGCTGATGACGATTCCATATTTTGACGGTCTGTAAAAAATGATATAAAGGTTTTCTGTTGATTTTATACTAATCCTGGAAAACAAGTATTATTTCTCTAACACATCATACATATTTTGAAAAAAGGGTGTGTCATCTCCGAGCGGTCCAATACACCAGACTCAAATTCCCGCTTCCCAGTTTGTATAAAACACTTGGGTGTGATCCCTGGCTATTCCGCCATCACAGGTTGAATGGCTTCTGACTGGCACCCCGAACAAATATATTGACAAATAAAAAGACTACCAACATTAGGACTAGATAGCTCAGTTGGTAGAGCACCCGCACATTAATCTGGAGGTCACACGTTAAGCCCCGCACAAGTAAATTTTATTTTGTTCAACCCAAAATTCAAATCTTACATGGTTTAAAAAGCCAATCTGGCCAAACTTCAGTGTGGGCCACTTACCTGTAGGTATTGGCACTTACTGGTCTCGCAGGTGACACTTGGCTCAGGAGTGGTTTTAAAATTCTATGAGTAAAAACAAAAAGAGGGGGCGGTGATATGATCGTCGAGATATGCTGTGAACCACATCATGGTAATGAGGACAGCAACACAATAAATATGATGTTGACATGGCTGAAACCCTGTTGCTATACTTACTTTGAACATGCATCCAGCAGTAACTTTCTTATTAAAAGACTACATGATGTTAAAACTAAATGTATTGCTTTGTTGTTTTATTTCACAAGTAAATTTCATCCAAAATGACAGCAGATGCTTCAAAGGAATTCAAACAGTAGTTTAAATCACCATTACTATTTGAATCGACTCTCAGCATCAGGTAAAGTTAAGGGTTAACAACTCTTGTAAATTTGTTCGCATTGTAGACGAACTTTATACCCAGGGCATCAGTGGCAGTTCAACAGGGACTAACACCCTGTCAGGGCTAGCTACAATCAGTTATTTTGTAATACCTAGTTGATCTGGGCCCATTTTCATGGTTCTGCTTAATGTAAGCAAAGAATCGGCGCTTAATTGGGCCCTGCTTGTCCTCTGAATACTTTTTTTTACCAATACAAAAATAAACCAACAAAAACATGACAAAGTTGTTAACGATTTGAATGGAATATAACACCCTCTATACCTTGCAGTGACAACTGAACTCAACTGGTTTGCCTAGGTTTACATAGGGATAGTACCACTATGCCAGCCTTTCTTTGTGGAGTAGACACATTTGTACTCACCTTCCTTCAGCAGCGCTTCTGGGCCTACCCCTAGAGAGTCCTCCAGCTGTTATTTTCTTGTCTCCGAACACCCTGGCTTCGGCTGCTCTGGCTTTCTGCTTCCTCTCCAGGGCTTTGAGTGTAGCGGCTGACAATGGTCGCAGAGGAGCAACATCCTGCTGATGCAGTACCTAAAGGCAATGAAGTGAAGTAAGCATCATGTATTTCTTATAAAACCGTCTTTATATCGTCTACACTAAATCACATTTTGGAAAACAGCAAATTAATTAATTTGGGAATTCTATTTTTCAAATGAATGACTTCTAAGAAGTAACTATAACGAGTAAACTTGCTGGTACAGCCATAAGTAAACCTTTTTGGGGAGGAGTGTTGGCTATGAAAAGAGCGGGTGTGGTCTCTGAATGACTTTTTAGATGATACAACCAAACTCACAATTGAAATTTGTGTGTCACAGTTTTAAACAAAACTGAATATAAATTGCTTACCCTGCTCTTCCTTCCTTCTTCTTTATCCAGTTTTCTGGACTGTGCGATGAGGTCCATCCTCTGTGATGCAGTCATGGTGAAGAAGATGTCATACAGATCATATTGAGCTGCACGTACCTACATGCAAGGAAAAAAAATATAGCATCTAGCTTGAACAAAACCAAAAGTTTGACTGAAAACAATGCAACGAATTGAGCATTGTTCATTTTCTCAGGACCAATATTGGTGTCAAGACCTGGGCTTGATTTAACACAGCACTAAGATTCATCTGAAGATGAGTTGTCAATAGCACCATAGTGATTTGTATTGTGACATCACACTTCGCTTAGCAATTAAGACTGGTACGCAGGTAAGATCAATCTTAGCTCTTTGTGAAATAGGTCCCTGAAAGTTCGAGGCCAACACAGAGAACTTTACTTGGGCCTGATTTCATAAACCCTGTAAGCAGATGTGTTTGATTTACAAAGAGGCCTTTTGCACAGTGTCTATTTCATAAACACTGCTTACCATAAGCAAAGCAAGAGCCACGCAAAAATTTCCTGTGATTCGTATAAGCAGATAAATGATGCAACAATGCAAATCCATGGTGAACAAACACACGCTGCCAAATCTTCTTGATTAAAATGAAATACACTCAAACATTTCTTTCTGCTAAAGTAGCTTAACAACTTGCTTACAGTAAACAGCTCTATGTAGAGTTCTACGACCATGACCATGAGACCATCAATGCAAACTACCAAATGAAAAACACCAAAAATGAACTTTTTTAGATACTATGTCTACAGTGATAAGAAAACAACTGATTCTTATGTCAATGGCAGCTGTTGGATAATAGTACCCTTCCTGTGAAAAAGGCCTAAGTAAATTGCACATCACGCATGCGCACTAACTCCACTGATTGGCAAAAATAGAGGAACATCGCATCTTTTTATATGGTGGAGTGGTGTATGCGTGTTTGTGCATCTGCCTAGTGCACAACTCTATGGCGTTTGCCAACCAATAGTGTATGTACACATGCATGAGTGTAATTAAGATGTTGCCTGGGAAGGGCTAATTACCTGGGCGAGAACTCTCTCAGCAAGTACCATATCTTGCATTGACATCACGCCTTGCTTGATAGGTGTCTCAGAGATAAACTTGTCAGCAAAAGCAACGCTGTCCTAAAATAGTTTAAACCAAGGAGGTA
The DNA here is from genome assembly GCA_010994315.2 of Pisaster ochraceus. Lineage (NCBI taxonomy): Eukaryota > Metazoa > Echinodermata > Asteroidea > Forcipulatida > Asteriidae > Pisaster > Pisaster ochraceus. The sequence continues at coordinate 19,540,756 of CM021528.1, forward strand.
AGGTAAATTTTTACAGACTTGGAATTTCATGGACGTCAGAGAAACCTTCTCATCTTAGAAATGTTCCATGATTGTTTGGATACTTTAAGGGAAGTGTACAGTCGACCCTCGTTATAAAGAGCACTGTTATAAAGAGGTTCCGCTTATAAAGAGTACAATCTTTAGTCCCAAATCTCATTTCTGCTTTTTGTTTCTTTGTTTTGCTGTCCTCTGATAACAACGTTCCTGTTTAATATAAAGAGGCAATTTGTTGAATCCCAGCGAGTTTGGTGGTAGCATATAACAAAGTAACATGTTTACTAAATAGTAGCAAATTTTTATACAAGATAAAAGATACCTAAAGGGCCTTACTTTGATGGTTTTGATGGTGGCTTGAACTTTGTTCGTCTGGAAGATTCTCCTGGTGAGATAGCCTTTAACAGCGGCTGAGAGCCGGTCAAACTTTGCCTTCATTGCTGGTGAGTTTACAATCTACAATAAACCAGGCAAAGCAAAACAATTCTTATAAACCAATCAGAAAAGGGAAACAATACGTACAAACTTCAAAGTTAGAAGTTTGGTAGTTTTATAAAATGTATACTAACATCTGGAAACTTCAAGTACTAAAAAGTTTATTTCCTACTAAAGAGGGAAATATGATATTGTACTCCTCATTTCAACTGAACTTGTTATTTTCATCATTTTTGTTATTATATATTTTTGGTAATGAAACAAGGATGCCTCATAAGTGAACTTAATCACTGTAGCTAGCAAGCCTGAGTAAACCTGTAAGCAAGGGTGCT
>CM021528.1:19555413-19568007 GCA_010994315.2 Pisaster ochraceus
AAGAAATAATGGTTAAACGGCTTATTTAGCTGTCTCAGTGTATTTCAATGAGGACCATGTTAAATTAATCCTTCTATTCTGTCCACTGCAGGACCCACCATCCTGACCAAGATTCAAAACGTCTTGGACAACGAGAACTTCAACCAGGAGGTTATCAATGCCTTCCTCGTGGCTCTGAAAGAGGAGTGGATGAAGTAAGCAAGTTTAAAAGTCTTGTATTTATTTCTCATGAAAGTGCTCAATTTCTACACCATAAAAAAGCTCTTGCTGATAACAGGAGGTGAAGTTGATGGAAAGATTGAGTGAGTCAACTCATTGTGTGTCCAAACCCTTACTTATCAATTTGAGTTGAAGTAGAGAGTCTGTTAATATATTCCTCTGTTATGTGATGGCATTGTTCCTTTGGCAAAGGGGAGCCCGATCCATGTCCGGTCTCTCCTATACAAGTACAATATTCTTCCTATGGAAGTCTGGTTTCCGATTTTTGGACACTAAGAAATATCAGATTTTTGCCCCTGAGAAAAATGTGCAAAATGGTTATTAATTAGCTTGAAAAGTCCATTAAATAATTTACCACATGTAGGTCAACTCTTGTACTCCCGAGGGCATAAATATCATGCCTGCCTAGACCCTACCATTAACAGGAGTCCCTTTATTTGCCACACACAGTAAAGTCAAGCTACTGTTCAAGTTCACCCGCGCTGGTTCCCACACCGAGGAGGAGACGGAAAGACTACTGCAGATCCTTAAAGCTAAACCAGAGGACAAGAGTTTGTTGAAGTACTGGATTACCGGCCTCAGCTCCCAGTATAGATCCCACTTACTGACAACATCAAGTATGGGTGCTTCAACTACGCGACCATAACAATGAGACTGATTTTTCGTTGCCAACAATCAACAAGAAAATTGAACATGGAATAGTCACAAGAAAAGTCTCCATCATCACTAACATAGATTAAGCATTAAGAAATTCTCATATGCCACCGACTCAATCTCTGAATGGAACAGTCGACCTGCGGAGGAACAAATACCACCACATTAGCTGTTACATGATGCCCAAATATGTATGAGCTTAAAAATATTGCTTAACATGTTCTACTTGCGGAACTTGCAGGGAACAAAATCAATATACATGTACGTGTCAGTTTGGCTGGTAACCAGTTTCTGCTAAGCAATATATCTGTATGTAAGTATAGGTAATTAGATCCTGATAGATTGCACCACTAAAGCAAACAGGTCGGACTGAATGATGGTGGACAAAAGTAACGCCCATTGACTCACAATCCTACTTAATATGAATGAAAGTCCTCTTACCAAAACTTGTTGGTACCATTTTTTAGATTGTATTTTTGCTGCTGGCGGCAATGAGAAAGTATTAATAAACGCTTTTTTATGCTATTTCAATAAAGTCCTTACTCAGTTTTGCCCGTCTGCAGAAATTAATGTTTGGTAAAAGGTCATATCCCAACCAGTCCAAATGCAGCAGTTTTAGCTTTGACTGTTGCCAATAGCAGTAATAGAAACAACAAGAAATCAGATATTTGCAGTGCAGCTCAAGCTGTCAGTAAGCATTCTGTAAGATGATTTTGAATGTCTGGTACAACGACTTGATTGACATGAACACGCAAAATTGGTTTCCCCAGACTAAAGACATTTAAAACTGTGAATGCTACATCACATGGTTTGGGGCCAGCTTTTGTATAGCAACGGGCAAAGCATGGTACTAGGGCGCCGAACACATTCATTCAGAATTGTGTATGGGTATTCGCAGTCTCGTAGGTAACTATGCAAAAAGCTTGCCCCGAACCATGTGAACCAAGGAATTGTTCATACAAAAAACACATGCTCATGGACACTCAAAAGATAAAATAAAATAAATAGTTATACCTTTTTCTGTGTAATATTTATTTTTAAGCTGAATTTGAAATTTAGTTACTCAGATTATTAAACATTATTTAAAAGTTGTTTATGTTTGACATAAATTCTAAAAATCAATAAAATATTGCAAATTTATACAACTCCAACTGTTTTCTTGTCTTTTTAACATTTTCTTTTAACTAATTCGGGAACCACTTCTTTTGGAGGGTTTTTGTTTACTCATCTCCAAGCAAACTTGAATCCTCGATTCTAATTGGTCAACCCATAGCAACAAGAGATGTAATAAACTTATTGCATGGCCCATATCCCACCCTACGTATTGCGCTGTTCTAACTCTTTGTATTGTAGTATTTTAGGCTATACGCAAAACGTACAACTGTTCCAACACCGCATATCACGTTAAGCTGCACTTAAAGTTTGCTTGAAGATAAGTTCGTTATCATACTCATGCTTATGGAATCCAGAAAAACATATCCATATTTATGGGATGCAGAAGTGCTATATTTTTCTGTATTCCACTCGCGCCTGTGTGATAACTAATAATAAATGATAGAATCATTACACAAAAAAAACAGCCATGTAGAGGAATTTGTTTTTATCATGTTATCTTTTCCACACACAAAAAAAGAAAATATCAGTTGTGAGTGCAAAATTGTTATCGGTCGGTAAATCTACTTCTCTTCAAATGCTAGTCTTGATTGGCGACGTTTATTCTGTCAATGTAGTCATCAGTATTGCAACACAAATAACTCAAGAAGAGATACATGTACATCAAACAAACATCTGGATCAAAACCAACAGTTTCGATCCAGACTTATAGACTTGCCCAGTCCTTTTGAGTCAGCCTCCGAAACAGTCGGTGTTGCGACCTCTAAAGGTAACTAATACAAAAACAGCGTCGCCAATCAAAACTTTTTCAATGCAAACAACCAAATGCTGGACTTGGTTTTTTTTTATGGTGTTTTAGAGTAATACATTTTGCAGCTTTTCCGGGTTAGCAATGCAACACCAAAAATCGTATCCTCCACAAATGGGACAAACACAAGTAAGAAAGAAAATCAGTACTGTTAACATTATTAAACCCAAGTGCCTAACAAAGTCAAAGTCATGTCATGAAGCTGTTAGAGTGCACACATCTAATAAGTGCTGTAAAGTCTTGATAAACCAATATCTGCCTAATTATAGGATTTCCCATAGAACACACAAACACCGAAGCACTTAGTCAGGAAACCCAGAAATGAACAATAAGTTAAACTTCTTTATACTTTTGTTACCAGTGGTATTGACAACAAGGCAAATTATGAGGAGAATGGGTCTCTGTCCAACAGAGTACAGTTTGTTGGGGTTTGTTTAATTACAAGGCGGTAAATAATTAATGTTTATTGTTGCAGCAATAAGCGCACAAAACTAATGCAGGAACAGTGTTTGTGTTGACTACAGTTACATTGTAAGTGGTTGTGGGTTAACTAAAAAAGGGGTTATTTGCCAAAAATGTTGACTGCATAAAAATAATTATATGTTTCCAAAATTTTGCCCCATCCCAAATAAAAACCAATATATATTTTTTTTTCAAAACGGAGGTCGTAGTAAGTATTTCGTTAAAACTTATTTCAGTGATATACAATACTTGCCTAATCAAAGTGACCAATGTGAATAACATGCACATTATACCTGACAAAATATAAACAGCAACTTGGCGTTTCCAAAATCACATCAACCATATCTTTGCAAAGATTTATTTGGTTGTATTTTGTGTTTATTGAAAACAAGATTAAAATACATACATGTAGGCTCTATGTTCTTCCAAAAACATCATAGTTCCAATTTCAGCAAAAACTATACTCCCCACCCCTCCCAAATGAAACAAAAATAAAGTTGTATCTTTAACCTTCCCCCAGTTAATTAGCTGAAAACTATTAACAATTAATTCATTGAAGCTCGGAAAGAGTGCATTTTGATTTATATCCTATAGTAAGTTCTCTTAGAGGTTTGTTCTCTATTGGGATGAGCCAATGAGTAACTTTACTCACTCATAAAATACAGCCACTAATTGGCATCATAGCAAATGCAGACATATGCTCCTTTTTATTTAAAGGTATTGTACAGGATTGGTTTGGATTTAAAAGAACATCATTGTTGAACTTTAGTCTAAAAGCTTACTGATTATCAAGTTCATACTAAAATCATTTTTTCCTGTGAAATATTTCTCTGAAAAGAGGTCATATTAGAGAAAACTGTACTGAAAACCTAAACAGCTGATTTCGGTTGCTACATGTACAACCAAAATCAAGGACAATGTGTTAACGAACTGAAAATTGTGCATGGTTTTTCACTATTTTTTCCTGACTCACACAACGGATTAACCCAAATTTGTACAGGTTTGTTATTTCATGTATGGTTGATCACACGAAACATGAAAACTGTCTGGGACTATTTTGTCAGCTCTACCAATCCTGTATTATACCTTTAAAAACAAACATCTGTTACATCTTTGATAGATATTATTGTTGGATTGGGTATTAAAGGAAAAATCAATCCCTTCCAGAGTTAAAAACTGCTGTTTTAATTACATCTGAGTGAGCTATGACTGGCAAGTTTCTGTGTACAATAGTCCTATCAAGAGAAGAGGTTTCTCACAGTAGCCACTAACTAGTACTCCAAACATGTCACTAAGAACCTGGACTAGAATTACAAAATTTGTTAATTAATCCCTCAAACTGTTGTTTCATAAAAAATGTACCAACTGAGCCGTGACAAAATTTCTGTGATCAACAGGAAACAAAGATCTTTCAAAGTACATGTAGCCACTTTTTAGTACTTCAAAATGGTCACAATAACTTGGACATGTATTTTAAAATAGCACCCTCAGTGGGAATAACACGCTCAGTGTTTGTGCATTTTGGAGGCCATAACCAACAGCTGTTTTGATTATTGTTTTGACAGAGAATCCAAAGCAGGTTATTGGCTCCATATACAAAACTCGCCCCAGGTAATGCATGATAACGGGTAGTCAATCTACCCTTTTGCACACAGAAAGACAAACTCTCAACATTACGAAATACAACTCTACATTCAAAGCATTTTGTCACTGAACTGGAGCAGTAAAATCTCTAGAGCTTTAGATTTCTAGTAAAAAAAACAACCGTGATGGCTCAATTTCATGTGCTGTTCAGCAGGCAGGGTCACTTGGATCTCACAGTCACACATGTAATATATACCCCCCCCACAACTTAATGTACACTTTTCAGAAAGTATACAGGGTCGACTGCTGTTCCCTGCGGAAAAGTCAAGCAGTTTGAGCCCTAGAATGGTGCTGTGACTGAAGACTGCAGTCCCATGCTGATTGCTGAATAAGGGGAGGGAGGAGGAGCATTCCACAATGAAACATTGGGAACAGTTCTTCCTTTCAAAGTCTATTCTGACATTACACGTGCTCTGGCTGTACCATTCAATGGATTAGACTGGTCAAGTTTGTACTGTACAAGCATACACACATTTTGTACATGTAACAGAACACACTGCGAAATGTACCATTGGGGGTCAAAGTTTAAAGTTTCCCAAACTTAGATGCCAGTGCCTGTTGTCTTTCAAATAGTAAAATCAAATCTCCTGACTGGCAGGACAAACTGTACCACCAGAAATCTGTTTTTCATGTTCAGTTTGAGCACCTGCATGGATGGAACAAGGTGACACCACACTTTGCTGATGGTCTCCAAAATCAGTACTTCGTTACATTTTCCCCAACACCAAGGGGTCCTTAAATATATGGAGTTTTCATCCATTTTAGTGAGCAAAGAGCCCAAATAGCTGCTTGATCGCACAAGTTTAGCAGCTGTCTCTGCAGCCAGTGAGTGCTTGCATGGGAAACAATCACAACTTCCTGGTAATGAATCAAAGCAATCTAAAGTCCTTGTACTGAAGCCTGAGAAGATGATGGCTGGGAACCAAATACAAGCTCTCCAGTCCCACACAGGATTCGATAATGTGGCCAAAGACATGATGCTTTTTGTTGGGGTGACTACATGAACGTTGTGTCATGGTAGTGTCTTGCAACTTCATTAATACCTTTGACCTTTGCAAGACCCATGAAGCAGTAGATTGTGTGTTGCACACTCTGACTCTGGATACATGCTTATGGTTTTCAGGGTGACAGCAATATGCTGCTGAAAGTCCACAATGACAGCTCTAGTATCTGCTCAATGATGATCACAACATCACTCCAGTGGTGAAAAGACAGCTAATCTCCAACACACGGTACTTCAGCAAATCTCAGTACAGGTGTTTCATTGGGCGTGTGCGAAATGCAGTTATACACACACACTGCATCGAGCCTCCTGTTAGCTGATATGCTGTGTGAAGCCATGTCTGACCAAACAGGCAAATGACATGGCACTAGCATGGACGGCGCCCTCTGCAGATGGAGCTTAACAAGACTCCGTCATCAGACAGGTTCTCAGACGTGGTGCCATGCTACCTTCTCCAGCGTGTTGACGTGAGTATCTTCCAGACCAACACGATGCTCATCAAGACGCCAAACATGGCGTAGCGATAGAGCTGTTTGAAACGTGACGGTAGAACCAGGAGTGTGAAGTGAATCTTTCCATCAGGATCTGGGCGGAAAAAGTGAAGAAAGCAGTTTGAAAAGAGCAAATGACCCTCGATCCGACACCAGATCCACCTTACTGTATGTCCTGGGTGCTCAGAATGTTATCTTTTTCGATGGGGCAAAGCAATGATCCATATTGTAACAATTCCAGCAAAAACTCCAAACATGGCATATCTATAGAGTTGCTTGTAGCGGGAAGGGAGTGGTAGTAAAGTATAATGAAGCTTCCCCACTGGATCTGTGTAGAGTATAAACCCAGTGTTTGTTAGTTGTTTACTGTGAGGAAATTCCTTAATTGAAATTGTTAGCATATCAAATTACAAGATGAGTTTTGTGCTAGCACAGAATTTGTAGTTCTACAAAAGTGAAGGTTCGTCACTGTGGGGATGTTGCACACAAAACATTCAAGTGACATACATATTCGGGGCTCAAATTTGGGGGGCATTCCACAAGACCGCAGGCTTGTAGCTTAAAATTTTTACTGGACCAGAAAATGTGTTACAAGACCAGAATTAAAATGAGAATAAAACTACACCGGCTCATATCTGAACTGTTTTTATTGGAACAAGCTCTGAGAGAAGATTTATCTCATTTATGGGTAACACACACCAATACTCAACAGAATTGTAAGATGCATTTATCAGTTTAAATAAAAAAATAGCGGTAAGGAATTATTATTCATAAACAAAAGACCACCGGACTTCAGTCAATAGTTTACTGGCTTAATGCTAAAATCACTGGCCTCGGGCCTGCAATCCAGTGTAAATTTCGAGCCCCATAACATAGAACACCATGTCCAGACTGTACAATGTGCATGACATGCTTCTATGGCACTTTTCGAAACCAACCCAACCTGTAGACTCTGTCCGCCTGTTTGAAGCCCAGTACCAAAGGCGCATGTTTTTGAAAATAACTGATGAAGCCCAAGCGGGAGCGAAGCCCAAGACATGGTTTTGAAAAAGGGCCTAAAATTTTACAGGAGCTATTGTAAATGTAGCCGACATGCACAATTTATAATGGTTGAACAAGGAGCAGGCCAGGAATTGGTTGTGGTCTCAGCCCTAGCATAGGTTTCCCATAGACTTCAATGTTTTCCAATGAGACAACCCTTTGCAAAATGAAACTGGCATTGCCCTCTCATACTTCAGGCCAGGAGGTGCCAAGGACCCATCTTAGCTTTAAGCCTTTAAAAGAAGGCTTATTCTGTTGAGTAAAATAGCTGCCCCATAGGAGGCATGTGAAGACTGCATCATGGCATTGTTATTCCTCAAAAGTGAATAACATAACATAACAAGCTATTCCATCAAGATCATAGCACACATGATAATAGATAATAGATATTAACATGAATAGAGGTGAGTCTTAATGAGCTTTACGAAATAAAGATAAACTAACAGATTTCCTAATGACAGGAGGAAAATTGTTCCAAATCATTGTTTGCACGGGGAACATTCAAGTGAGTGATGTCAAGTGTGGACCGAAGAATATGTGGAGGAGTGTAATATGACAGTAAATTGGAAAGATATCTAGGTGTAGTTTTGTTCAAGCATTTATAAACAAAAAGAGTTCAAAATTAATCCATTCTCAAATCGGTTGCCAATGAATAATAACTTACCAATAACTGCTGCGGCGTATGCCATATGTTGAACACCCATCCTGTAACTGCACGTTGGTACCCTGTACTCCTCTGTGATGAATTGTTCCTCGTCTGCCATCAAGTCCTTAATTTCTCTATTTTCATTCTTATAGATACCTTTATACATCTCTGTGAGTTTGGCGAGACTGTGCTGCACAAAACCGGAATGGTGAGTGTGAGCACTGAAGGCATACTGAGGTCTGAGAGTGCGGAGTAACTTGATGTGTCTGTTTAGCATGGCTTCGGCCATGCTGTTGTGAGACAAGACGATGCGGACTGTGGATTCCTTGGCGGCATCTGCCATCGCAAGCAACTGCTGCTCCAACACACGATCTTTGTCATTTGGGCCCATGTGTAAAAAAGGCAAAAAATTTATCTGCAGGATATAAAAAATGAAGGAACTTTAAATTAAGTCAATGAATACCGTACTAACTTCCAAAACCGTTACTAAATTATCAAAACAGTACCCAAAATTTAATCCACTGTCAAATCATCAATTATCTTGATCTATAGCTTTTTAAATTCCTTTTTTTTCTCTCTTAGGAAAATTTAGGAATTGTAATGTTTAATAGATCTTTATCAGTTTTGTGCTGTTTTCTCAGCAAGTAGACACTGTATTCAGGTAAAACTTTTACATGTATTTTTCTTTATAGTTTTGCCCATAAATCAGCATTACGTTGACATAAACCAATCTATGACCCTACTTTTGATATGATATTACTTTGCTAGCTGCTTATATAAGTTTCAGAAACAATAATTCATTTCCATGAAGACAACTTTTTACATGCCATTTAAAGAGTAAAAGAGATTTGCCACACCCTCAGAATAGTGGCCCAACTCAATTAATTAAGAGTGTCACATACACTCCTAATTTCTAAACATTTTCTGGAGATTTGAGCAGTCTCACCTTGAAGAACGCAACATGTTTGTAATGAATTGCCTCTGTTACTGGCCCAAAATGTTTCTCAAAGCGTCGTATCTTGGCGTCTGTTAATGGGTCCGAACCTTCACCTCCAATGTCATTGTCTCCTGACAGGTGAACAACAACAGCCTACAAAGGACAATTGTCAAAAGAACTATTGTTTTACTTGAATCACAAACTTTCAAATAATGGGATCAGCGCTGATGAAAAACTAGTATAAAATGCATTAAAGGGAACAGAATGGTTCAGTTTCATTTGCTTGTTTAAAAGACCAACAATGACGAAAGAAAGCTGAATTTCCTAACGGCTCAAACAAAACCAAAAGTGAAAAAATTGTACCTTCCTTTTTGGCTTGCCTTTAGGAAATTCATTCCCTGCTTTATTTTGTTACTAACAATTAGTAACAGTGATAACACATTTCAGCATCTACAAGTGAGCAGTCCCACACCAAACCATGGTGTTACTTTCTATTTTCTTTGAAACATGTTAGCCCTTGACACAATCCACACTTTTGTTGGTTGGGAATGAGTCTCATCTTAATCCCATACAATTTATAACACATATTTTGCTTTGTACACCCGTTACACTAAATGCACTAGCCACATTCTGGGCTTGTGACTATCCTGACTGGGTATAGTTTCTATGTTTAATCCTGGGAAGCTAAAATCTGCTCCTATTTTACAGATCAGCTCAAAATTCTCACTCGGACAACAGAAAGCCTGCACAAATGGTTAAATGGTTAACTGTAAGTCACAAGTTTGTTTAGGAAAATAAACGTAGATGCATAAGTCACAGGTTCAGCTCCAGCTCCAGTCAATCACGGCTCGAAATTAACAATGGACCGCAGGCCCCCAGTAATTTTAGCCTAGGGCCGGTAAACTCAGAACCGGACAAGTCTTGTGTTTTTCAGTTGACTAACAGTACCTCACTATGTAATAATATCTTTAAATATCTTTCAGTTGTGTTGAGTACTGAAGCTTACTTAATACCATAGAACAGCATTAATGAAAAATTGTCTTAGTGCTTGTTCAAACAAAGGCAGTTTACATACACATTTTAGACTGTGTAGAAAGTTCTTCTCTTTACATTCTGGTTTTGTAAAATCAATGCTGGTCCAGTAAATACAGTAACCTACAAGTCTTGTGGATTTTCCCTTAAATTCAATCCCTGTCAATATGTCTGTTGTCTGTCATGGAGTCTGCCTAGTCATTACCTTCACATCATTCGGGATCTCAAAAAGTCTCTTAAACCTCTCTGCGTAGATTTCAAACTCAGACTCAGTGGATATGCTGCCCTCATCGAGTAGGTCACCCATTGTGATGACGACCTCAGGTTTGATGTAACGCAAGGCCTCGTGGAAATATTTCTTCAGATATAGGTCTGCATCCCATCTATGTGAACCAAGAAGTCAAAGGTAAATACAAGGACAAATAAGAATAAATCATCAAGGCTAACGCCCGAGCATCTTGCATCTGAAAATCAAAGTGCCATTTGAAACATTTGCAGTCCTTGTTAACCCACCAACAAAAGCTGCAGCTCTTTAATGACCCCATTACAAGTTTGAATTTGGTCACATGTCTAAAGAGGTGCAACGATGGGAAAGTATGCACTCTAACAATAGTAAAATCTTATCCCCCATCCCATCCCAATAGTTCACCAACTCCTATAGATAGGTTGCAATATGACGTAAATCGGCCATCTTTACGGGCAATTTGGAACACACAGTCATGCGTTTTGCGCGAGAACGGCGTGCAGCACGCGCACATTTCACAAAACTCATTGCAGGATTGGTTAGTAAACTGCGCGGCTTCGTTAATAATTTGAGCACTTGACGCGCCTGCAAGCCAAAATGCAATTTGCCCGTAAAGATGGCCTCTATTGGGAACCATCTATACAAACTAGTTGATGGATCAAAGCTGCATCTTCAAGGCCTATTGAGGTACAAAGTCAAACCTGGATGCTACAGAAACAGTACCTCGATACACACCTGATCCATCTTCTCTCCCTGCTGAACAACCAACAGTTCATCAACTCCTACAAACCTTGTGATGTATCCCAAGATAGGAGGTTCATCTCGATAGCCCTGGATCTGTGGATCAGCAACAAACAGTATTCTTACAGGATCATGCTGGGGAATCCCCTTGTTGCTCGTTGAACTCTCTGTGGGGTACTGAATGGCTTCCCTTGCCTGGGTCCACTGGTTCTGCTTTAAGAGAAAGAACTCCAGGTACTCATTGTAGATGATCAGCATGAGTGCACTCACCATGAGCATGGTGTAACATGATGGAGGAGAGAACTTGGACATGACGGTTGGCTTTCGCTCACCATTCAGCAACTTGGAGAAAACAAAGATATACTTGAGTTCAGTAAATTTCCAAGCAATAAACAATAATCCTGTACAAGCAAACACAACATCTAAATGAACTAAATGATGAATAGTATGGATAAATTATCAGGCTTTGAACTTCGCTCTTGAAAAGGCACAGCAATTTTCCTCTGGTAAAGGGCACTCTATGAGGAAAATGTCAAGTTGTATTGGAACTTTGCAAAGGGCACCACAGCAAAAGCACAGGGCACCATGGCAATTGCCTTGAGTGCCATGGGTTATTTCTAGGTCTGAATTATGTGTACACACATTTCATGGTAGAGCTGGAACTCTGGAACTCTTGATCCGTGCTAAAAGAAACATATATGCAACTATGGGAATTCAGGCTACCAAACAGCACATAATTACCATAATGAAAGTTAATAATTAAGAAATTGGTAATTTGTAGTAACTTAGGTGTTACAATGCTAGCCCTGAATTTGGTCCAGTCTGAATAAGATGATTTCTCACCGTGAGCCATTCCTCAGATCCTCACTCAAGGCAACACAGTTATGATGCATGAAACTTTAGAAAGGCAGTTAGCCAAGTAGCCATTCTTTGATATTTCTCCAATACTCTTTTAATCCATAACTTTGCAGAAATAAGATTGATTTGTTTACGACAATTATTGATTGAAAGAGTCCTATGGTAAAAAAGTCACATATTATATGCACACTACTTCACTTGGATCACAAAGGATTTGAATGCATGACCCCACCAACCTAGAGCAGATGTCTTACCATGTTTTAACAGCAACACTAGACCACCTAACCACCCAACAGAGTAGTGTGTGTCCAGTGACATGAGGCCAGTATGAACATGATGAATGAATTCTGTCCGTTAAGTCTAATCAGCAGCTGCTACTGCAACAATTTTATTAACGATCTTAGTTGCATCAGTCAGTCAAGTAAAAACAAAAGTTTACTAAAGTGACATCCATATTATTGTTAGCAGTGATTATGATCCAAATTATAATGTAAACTTAGTAACTAAACATGCTAAAATGTTACTATTTTGTTTTATATTCAGTGGACATGGTGGAAAAAAAGGTGGTTGGATAAATATGATGTAGGCCTACTCACATTTTCCCCCATGATGGCAATTACAGATTTCGAGGCAACAACCCATCCATGTCATGACTATAGCCTATAGGTAGTAGTATAGCCATAAGTACTCCTAGAACTATT
>CM021528.1:19591753-19601784 GCA_010994315.2 Pisaster ochraceus
CCCCTGCTCACACATATTTCTTGGGGGTCGTAAGACAGTGTTAAGACTTAATGCGCTACCAAAATGGCCTTGTAGCATGCACTGAAGTTGTTTGCCTCCAAGTTGCCTATCAACGTTTCCTCACAGGACAATGCTTTAAGGTTCCTTAAAAGAATTGTCCAAATACAGAGCTTTTCCACAGGTTTGATTCTTAATCAAATCTTATCTTCACAACCTTTTTCTCAACATTTGGAAGGGGAGGAGTTTAATTCAAGTTTTTTTCAATGCATTTATTTTTCTTTAATTGAAAAGAAATGAAAACAGTTGGGCCCAATGTATGTGCTTTTACTGTAAGCAGTAGTTTTACAATACATTATAATAAAAATAAGGACTTTTACAGCATCGGTACTGCCAATCTTGACACTAATGGCACATTAACCATGTGTAAACAATATTACCCCATTCACTGGGCCATTTATTTTATTCCTTAAACCTTCTCAGCTCCCTTGGGAGTATACAGCCTGTGCTGCCAAGTATGTAGCGCACCAAGCTAAATCAATCATAAGAACCACTTCTGCCATCACCAGGTACCCATTTACTTCTGGGTGAAGAGATTCATTTATAGTTTACCTGTCATAGACTCATGACCATGATTTGAGCCCACCCTGATGATTTGCTCCAGAAGTCTGGTGCCTTAGACTGCTCGGCCATGACACGCCATCAAAATGAGAGGAGAAACCCAGAAAAACACTAACGCAATGTGATGATAGTCGCACGGGTTTTCTCACCCATGTTTGTTTATTGTGTGTCCTGAGGACTTCTGTTTTTGTTCTCTCATTAGTTTTGTACACAATATCAAACTGAGAACACTCAAGGCTGCCAAATGATGACCTATTGTTGGGCTGGAATGCCAGTATATACATGTAGGGGGCCTAGCGGTAACTGACTTCTGACTCCACATTACATTTACTAAAAATTAAAGTGACAGAAAGTTGATTGGTTCCACTGGATTGAAATGAATTTGACAAAAACAAAACTGAAAAACACTTTTGCGTCATAAATAAAAAGAATTGCCTAATGAAAAGACCCTACAATAGTTTTTGGATATTTACACTAGGTTTTTATAAATTTACCTATTCGTAATGGGGGCAGACTTGAAGACAGACTGCATGGTGATTTTGGGGTCTGCAACATCTGCTTGTTGAGGGGTACATTTCAAGACTGGCATATCTGTAGGTGCAAACAAATACAAAACCCTGTACCATTATTGTCAGACACTGCTACGACATGACAAACATTTTATAACCTAACAGGTAGCCTTTTGTCAAGGTCTTCGTGGCTTGGACAGCTTCGTAGAGCCGCGAGGGCCTTTTCCAACTTGTTTGCGGTTTCTAATGTTTTTCTTTATCTCATTTTTTGCTACCCAAACGGTAGCTAAAGTCCAACCAATCAGAAGCGACTGGGTCAGCGTTTCAGCATACATTGTACATTAACAAATTATGCAAATTAACAAATTATACAAAACGGCGAACGTCTCATCGTGTGTATCATCAGATACTTATTTGCATACAAATTATGAATAATGCACGTTTAATACTTTATGAATAATTCATTAAGAAAAAACGCAAACAAGTTGGAAAAGGCCCTCGTGGCTTTGCCACTCGGCTCGCACGCGTAGTCTCCCATTCCAGTCGCTCCGCTGTTTACAAAGCTGTCCTTACACAAAGGCCTTGACAAAAGGCTACCTAACAGGTGACAAAACTGTTATGTTTTGCAGATTAGTCCATCTCTTTCAAGAAACTGTTGGGCAGTATTTGGGTATGCTTTGTTCCTGTTTCCTCCTTACAAGGAAACAAGATGTATTCTTTTTATGCAAACCTAATTTGTAGAATTAAATTAACATCTCACGTGTTTATAATTAAAAACACTTCCCAGGATGCATGCTGTTAAAATAAATTGTTTGCAATTACAGTAGTTTATATCAACATCTTTCCTGGGAAACTATAAATTATGTAAAATGATGCAGAAGGTGTTAACACAATCCCATTGCATACACAGCGTTTTATTGCCTTTTTAATTTGACACAGGGAAACAGACTCTCAAGCATAATAAATGACGGATTTTAGCATTAAAGCATTGCAAAGGTAGCCCCATTAATAATCCTTGAATATGCTGGTTTCCAGCCCCCCAGTGTATTTGCACTTAATATGAGCAGGCTACGACTCTAGGTCCAGTTGTGTTTAATTGCTTGATTAACACCTTTTGGCTTTGGTATGCCTTTATAAATTACTTGTTGATTAGTCAAACAAGCAGTTGCAGTATGACCAGACAGTGAGACCTTAAATATGTACTCCATAGTCCATGGGTGTACTCCACAATTGTGGCCGTATGTGAATGAGTGACAACTCGGAATTAAGCTTACCCATATTTATTTGCCAACTTAATAATAACTTATAACTTTAAGATTATTTGTTTAAATACATCATGAAGATCAGCATTTACACCATCAAACAAGCAATCACTTTAGTTAAACATGAATTTGAGTCAACACTCTGTCTCCAGCCTGCTGAGGTCATACTTATCGGTCAGAATTTTTTTTATGAAAAAATGGAATTAGATGTGGAAAGCTACATATGGTAAACATTGCGTTCAATGGTTGTTATGGCGCTATGGCCATTCCTGTTGGAAAATAATTTCAATGAAGTCTGAAATATAGGACCTTAGGGGAATGTACATTGTTATTACAAAAACACGAGTTGGCGATTCCTCAAGTCAAGTGAATCTGTAGTGTAAATTTCCTTTTTATTTAAGATTTTTAATTTCAAAATTCAATTTTATTTTCAATACGTTTTTAAATTAGCCGCCATATAACTGGAAAAAAAAGCGAACGAACATAACCATTCATGCCAATAAAATTTAATTGATTACAACATTCCTTTCCCCCTTTCCCTCCACAAAAACACTAGATTTTTTACAAATATTGTAGGCCAAAAAATGTTCAACTCACCAAAACGACCATGACGGCCGGATGACAACGCCAATTGCAGCGGAAACATTTTTGACATTTTTTTTTTGCAAAAAGTACATTGGCTATAGTATTGATCAGTACCCGGACTTCCTACTTTCTGGACTACATTGAGCATAACGACAAAAAAGTTATTGAGGAAAGTAGATGGCGCCAGACTATAACAAGCGCCCTCAACGTTTGCCAATTAATCACATATTTTCTGGTTGCGAGAACTGTGTCTTGAGCAAACTGGAATTGTGATCAAAATTTCTGCGAAATCCAGCAAAGAACGAGCCCGATCGTTGAGTCCAAATGCTTCATTTACACCGGAGCATTTGTAGGGCTCGTGTAAACTGATATTCGGAGTAGATTTCTAGCTTCACCGGTCTCAAAATGGTAGGTTTTCGCTACTTAGCAACAGACGCTGAGCTTCGTTTTGTATATGTACAGAGTGTATATGGCCGGGTACGCGTTAAAAGCATATAGCAAGGATGGCTGAAGTTAGGTTTAGGGAAAATACAACAAACTAACTTTATTTGAAAGAAGGTTACCAAATTTGCATAACGTCACTTTACTTTTATTTGTACAGATAGATTTATGACTAGCTCTTTCTAAATGTTTCTTGCAATCTAACTTATCTTTTTCACCAACAAATAAAGTAAGTAAACACAATAATTTAATCAATTTAATTATAGAATTTGAACTTGATTGAAGAACTGCAGTTTATTTTTGGAATTTTTTTAGAACTTAGTGATTTGCCTGATATTTGCCTATTAAAGAATATGCATGCGATTTCACACATGTTTCAAAACCATCAACGATTAAAACATAAATCATGAATTAAGAAACTAAGTTTTTTTTATGAATATACTTTTGAATGTTATTGTTTACCTTTAAAATATTAAGTTGCCATAATTTTAAACTAATTCATTACAGTTGCTACATTAGATTAGTTTATTTGCTGATTTGGATGGAAGCTGAGATTCTTTTTACTTTGCTTAAGACAAAGAGTAAGAGTAATATCCAATCAGTTTTGTATTCATTTCATGAGGAGCGTCACTGAGTGACGGACATGTGCGCTATATAAGAAGCCACTATTATTATTATTATTATTATTATTATTATTATTATTATGTATGTAGGTTTATATACAAGTAATCTTAAAATTCAAGGACAATTTCCACAAGACCACACAGCACAGGTCTTGTGTCTTAGAACAGGGCTCGAATTTTGGGGAAATATCCACAAGACTGCAGGGCTTGTAGCTCAAATTTTTTACTGGACCAGAATTTATTTTACAAGACCAGAATCAAAATGATTTGAAGAAGCACTATGAGAACATCTATCTCATTTGTCTTATGTGTAGTACTTCGCTACTGAAGAGAATTGAAAGTTGTTTATCAGACTCACAAAAATATTAAACAATGTAACTCATTGTGTAATATTTTTGTGAGCCTATTATACTCAATAGAAAACACAAGACCACCGGGCTTGTCTGGTTATGAGTTTACTGGCCCGATGCTAAAATCACTGGCCTCGGGCCTGTGGTCCAGTGTTAAATTCGAGCCCCATAGAACTTTCACTTGAAGAGAATTTGTTTTACAAACCAAACAATTTTTCTCTGTTTCTAATTTTTTTAATATTTGCCGAACATTAAGGAGTGACGTATTGATTTGAAAAACAAAAGTACATTATATATAGCCAATCTTCAAAAGTAAATGTATTAAAAGTCAATAGACTGCAGGACTTGTTCAGTAGACAGTAGTGTGTTTACTGGCCCAGTGCTAAAGTGGTTCAGTGGGTATTTAGGGTCCTTTATACTCGGTAGTTCAGTTTTTATACCTCATATAAAGTTGTTAAAATTGGACAGGTTCTTGGATAACTTTGTGCATTATTTGTGAACTTTCACTCAGTAATTGAGACTTGATGATTTGTTTTGAATGCAGATGCTTTCAAGGCAGAAGCCGGCCACAGGGCCAGGCTCAAGCACTCCTGCCCAGGAGAGCAAGAAGAAGAAGCAGCTTCCTAAGCTAGAGGAGTATCTAGATGCAAGAGATTACACTGGGGCTATCACCCTCTTAGAGGTCAGTCAGAAGAAATTATTCAATTTAGTGCACGGTGTCATAGAGCTGCTTGAGCAGAAAATATTGCTTAACAGTTTTCTGTTAAGCATAAATGAGCGGGATACCAATCACAAGTTGCTTATGTGATATGGTAGTTTGGCTGGTAGCCTTATTCTGGTAAGCATTGTTGTGCTTGACTACTTTCTTTCCTTAAGCAACTCTATGAAACTTCCAACACATTTGTAAATAAGAGATGAGGCAGGTTGTCCAAAAGATACAGTATTACCCAGGCTGATTAGCTGATTTTCTCATTTTTGATTTCTCAGCTGCACCACTGAAAATTAGCAAATGCAGTACAAAGTCTTGCTGTATTTTTCTTTCCTATTTTTAAAGCACTTGTGTGTCTGTTGAACTCAATAATACTGCATGGAGTCTCATTTATGTTTGGGCAAGGAAACGGAAGAGCCCTTCCATGAGAATTTATCATGAGGAACCAGGAAAACCTTAAGGAGCACCAGTGCTAAACCAGGGCAACAGAGACAATGGTCACCATGAAAATCCAGGCCTGGTTTTTTAATAGTTTTTACTCTTCTCCAAAGTGAACAACGGGCAATGTCATTCACCAGATTGCAACCTTACTTTGAAAATGAAATAGTTTGAATAGATAAAGTAAAGGGTAAAGAGTAAACTATGTCTAGCTAGAGGGGCTTAATGATGCATCCTGCCTATGCATAAACACATCCTTAAAATCATCATGTTAAACATGTGAACATAAAAACAAGTGTGTTCATTGTTCAACAATGAGACACAAACTTATTGATTGCCCCTTCATCAGCAGACAAAAGCTCGATTTTTGTTTTATTGTAGTCACAACATACATAATCTACACAACATTCAGATCACACACCATGCTGTCATTTTATGTAAAACGATGCGAAATGTATTGAAGATTAGAAACATTTGAAAAAAGAAACTTAGTCACAAACATGAGGTACTGTGTACTCGGACTGGATTTCTTACCAAAGAAAGAGTTAAACTTAACCTACAAGAAGTTTTTAATTCCCCTTTTATCTTTTAGTTCACAAGGAACAGTGGCAAGGGCAGTGATGAGACTGACATGTGGTTAGCTTACTGTACCTTCCATCTTGGCGACTACAAGACGTCCATGGATGAATACGAGAAGATGACCAAGAAGGATGTGGTTAATCCGGATGTCTGGGCCAACCTGGGCTGCTGTTACTTCTTCTTGGGGATGTACCCTGAGGCTGAGACTGCAGCACGGAAGGGTAGGTGGAAATGGGAGTTAGCAATTAGAGATATTATTTCCTTATGCACCTTGGCCATTGTAGAAACTGAGCTTAGGCTTTGGCTGTGGCTTAGGCATCATCTGCCTGTTTGATGTGTTGCAAGAAAAGTGTACAATGTCGAAAATACTGACGGAGTGCAAGCCAGAGCCTAAGCTGGTTCGAAAAGGGCCCTAAAAACATGGTAAAGACATGGAATGAATCCAAAGGGTTCAAAGACCTACATCTGTTAAAAAAGGTCATGAGTTAGACTCAGGGATGTGATTTCTCCGTTTTAAACCGGAATTCCGTTTTTTTTGCCACCCCCCCCAAAAAAAAAATAAAAAATTTAAAAGATCAAATTCATAAAAAAATAAAGATAAAACCCTATAATACTCCCAGATTGCAGAGTAGGGCTTTTAAAACCAAAGATAAATGTTAATATTGGGCTTCATGCTCGCAAGTTTTCGAGCTCGCATGCTTTCGTGCTTTGCGCTCAGAGTTCAGGTTTTTTTCTCAACAGCCTATCACTTCCCTGTAGACTACACTTCTTGGCTTGTGTTATGACAAACTGGGTTTGATTTTAACACCAATGTTGAGATCTTAAGACTCTGAGACGATACAAGATGGAGACCAAGACCTGCTAAAGGGTGTTGATACTGAGGGAGTTATAAAGTTATACTCATACAGAACAATTGTTTCACAAAGTGGTTTTGATAATCTAGGCCAAAGTTGAGATTCCAGTGGGCTACCGACCAATTCAAGTCAGGGACAAGACTTTTGAATGTTCATGACATGACTAACAATACCCCATCATACGCTCTTCTGGAATTCTACAATATTTTGAAAGTTTTTTAGGCTTTTACCAAAATTAAATGGTTACCGCCCAAGGCCTTCATGAAAAGATCTTGAGACAGACGGCACTCCCTTAAACTCCTGCCTATGTACTAACCACCCCTTTACAATGTCTGTCAGGTTGCCTTTCATTATGTCTTTTATCCTCAATACCTTAATACAGGCCTGGACAAAACTGGTCACCAGCCTGATGCAGATAGTTGTAAGTTGACTCTTGTTGTGGCAAAAGTTGTTTATCCATTTAAATGAATCAAGGATTCTGGTTTGTTAGAGCCTAGTGTCAAATCGACCTACTTTTTCAATTTTCCTCACTGCTTATCTGGCTGTGGTCCGAATTTGTATTTTGTCCTGGCCTGTTGTTTTATGAGTTCATTAACAACATTTTGTGATTAATCTTCATTTCTACTGACTGTGAGTATTTTTTCATTTATACCGCAAGTAGCAAATGCTTTACATGTAGTAATGTACAAAACTGTGCATAGCAAGAGAAGTTCATGCATGACTGCTAAGTAAAGTTTAACTTGTGTTTTTGAACTAATATTTTTAACCTGATGCTCATATCCCATAACCAGAAACACACAGCTGTATCAAAGCTCTTTCACTAGTTTCCCCCCAGTCCACCTGAAAACAAACAACAAAAACCAAGTAGATCCAAAGATCAGACGATCAGACAAAAAAGTAAAAGGCTGGCATTAACTTTAAACCTCTTAAAGGCAGCTTCCCATAAGTCACAGATCTAAAGGATCAAACCATCAAACTGAGTCCACTGCAGGATTGGTTCATTTGCATTATAGGATCCCAAAGAATCCTTTAATCTGTGGAATGGAGCCGCTCAGTTCATTGGATGGGGAAACCACTCTCTACTACTTACTAAAACTGCACTTATAGTGTATGAGTTTCCTCCCCAGTCCCCCCTCCCTTCTTACTTTATGTCTGTTTAGTTTAACATCAATACACCATGTGCTTTTTGTTTACATCTACTGCCCTCTATTGAAATCTGCCTGGGAGTTTGTGTGCAATTCCTGGTCTACATGGGGTCAAGGATTGGTGTCAAATGTCACATAATTCAAAGGAGATCTGCAGTTGCGTAACCACAGGGGGGCGAGAGCCCCCTTGCTCAGAACCCTTGCCCTACCCACTCTATTCAACCCCAAAGTTTGGTCTTTGCCCCTTTTTGCCCCCCCCCCCTCCCCCAACCCAATGAAAATGTCTGGTTATGCTGCTGGAGATCAGACACATGACATCACTCCAAAATTATGGAAAAACAATGTGCGGGGCACCTCAGGCAGAAACTTAAAGTTTGGATTCACTGTGGCATTAGGGGCCACGTCGACTTTTGAAGCACATTACATACTTTTCAGCCAATATGTTTGTGGTGGTCTGCTTAAAATTAACTGTACATAGTGTTGTAATAACCTTCTGTTTCAATTTATATTCGAATAACAAAAGTAGTTGCAGTGTCTTTATGGTGTTGTAGAAGCACATTTGACTTTTTGTTTCTAACTGTTTTAGTTTTTATTAATCTGTTCAGTTTGTATTTTGGTTGGTGGTCATTGGAATGTACTAGTAAACATTGAGAATGGTCTACAAGATGAGACAGTCCTTTAGCACCCCTCGATATAGAGCTTCATGTTCATTGTATTTATAGTCAGATTATCAGGGGCTGGTTTCAACAAGAATGACTGATCTTAACTGCAATCAATCTTAGTTGCTAAGCAAAGTGTGATGCCAGAGTACAAATCAATAGTGACAACTCATGTTCAGATTAGTCTTAGTGCTTTGTGAAATCAAGCTAAGCTTAAATCAAGCCCAGGCCTGATACATCATTCTTGTGAGGGGAAAGTGTTTTTTCTATGTTAGGGGCATCTCTACGATGTAAATGTACATTTCTAGTTGTTATATTTTGAGGGGCACCAAGGCAATGATTAGATATCTCATTGCCTCCATGAGGTATCAGACCTGTGTTGTATTTATACACTGTTCTAATCCATAGACACCCTGTTTTATCTGTCATTTACATGTAAACGTACTTTAATTGACCAATTTGGACACACAGTTTTTAAATTTCCAGCAAATTACACCCTTTTACCAACTGGCTAAAACCTTGCTCTAATCCAAGTAGAAACAGGCATGCACATGTAAAGGGGGCTGAGGGCACTACAGTTTAGTTGAATTCAAGTTCAAATTTAAAGCGGGTGGCTCATTGTTTTTTGTCTTTAACTTGAACTGTTTTGTTGCGGATACAGCAGGAGGGGCCCATATCCTGCACACACAGTTTATGTTTAGACCAACAAATATCACGTCTAAATATAGTTACAATCTTATTTTATTTCAGCTCCAAAGAGTACACTTCAGAATAGGTTACTTTTTCATCTTTCTCAAAAGGTAAGAATGCCACAACCAATTTCTATTCTTTCTTCTTCTTTTTTTCTTCTTTTTTTTCTAACACTAAGATCTTTCATTACACTTGATCCCTAAATCAGAACTTTTTATATACACTGGTATTGCGAAAATAAAATTTCCCTAAATCTAGTTTATTGCTCCATGGTTTGACCAACCTTTGTTCGCCGGGGATGGATTGGGTGGTGACAAAAGAAAGTTAAGATCCGCTTTACTTTGAGTTATCATTTTGTTGGTATATGTTTTTCATTTTTAAATGTAGTTCAACGATGAGAAGAAGCTGATGTCGCATCATCAGAACTTACAGGACATTATTCAGGATCAGCTGAGCCTGGCATCCATACACTATCTGCGCAGCCACTATCAAGAAGCCATTGACATCTACAAGAGAATCCTGCTAGATAACAGGTATGCCAGGCTACCAGTCTGCAGGCTAGACAGGAG
>CM021528.1:19602076-19624060 GCA_010994315.2 Pisaster ochraceus
CCCAGTTATGGGGCTGGTGTTTATTAGGTTACTTTGAACTAACAGTTAACAAATTCAATCTAGTTTTGTTTAAAAACAAGCTGTATCATTGAGGAAGACACACGCACTTATATTTGATCATGAGTCAAGTGTCATCAGCATCACTGATTTCTGTTAGCTGTTTCACTTTTTGAAAGTCCATCACAAATTTTCTCAATCATCTAATTTATTTCATTTGTAGGGATTACCTGGCACTGAACGTCTACGTTGCGCTGTGTTACTACAAACTAGACTATTATGACGTATCACAGGAAGTCTTAGCTGTGTACCTACAGCATTATAGTGACAGCGCTATAGCACTGAATCTCAAGGCGTGTAACCACTTCAGATTGTACAACGGCAAGGCAGCAGAGGTAGGCTAAACCCTGGCTTGGCATTCTATAGAGGCTGGGGCTTAATTCTACTCAACTAATCTTGGCATTAGTGCCCAATGATAGGGTTTTTCTTTTGAAGGGGCTGTGTCGTCATGATCAAAGCAGGCCTGTGGCCGTACATGGACTCATAAACTCTCACTCAGTTACTGCACACTCCATAGAATAATATGGAGGAATATTTCTAATGTTCCAATAGAAATGTTCAACTTCCTCATAGAGGTGCCTTTGACAAAGGAGAAAACGCCTTGGTGCCTTTGTACTTTCATGAACAAAGTATCAGGCATGCATACTGCAGGCTGTTATAGCTATCTATCATTCAAACCCATAATGGATGATATTGAACGGTCCAACAGTAGGAGGGTTGACTGTGTACTTTGTAATTGATTCACCAAATGACATCATATTGCAGGCTATTATATAGCTCATCTGTCATTCAAAACCACAATGGATGATATTGAATGGTTAGACCGTAGTAAGATTTTAAATAACAAGATTTAATTTTTTACCATTCAGGCTGAATTGAAGAATCTTCAAGACCTGGCCTCACCGTCCTTCACATTTGCCCAGGATCTGATTAAACATAACCTGGTAAGAAATTAAGAATATCTTTCTATCAAACCACAATTAGAACCATCTTGAATCACTGAACATGAAACAAACCTGCAGTTGGATTAAGGTTTCTAATCACATTGGTAAATATTATGTAATTCTGTCATAAGACACATGTCAATGTCACCCTAACTTGCTGAAACGATGATCATACCTCCATTGAAACTGGAGTTTTTATCGCTTGTTGGTTTAACACAAGAATGCTGTGGACTTGCTTTTCACAAATGGTTTATTGACCCCTTGCACAGTGCACAATGCACCTCCACACAATGCGCGTCTTCCATTTCCACTAATCAATTCAATTCCTTTGTGTACCTTTTGACTCCCAAAATGGTGGACGGGATAGGCGCGTGTAAGTGCGCTGCGCGTCGTGTGAGGGGTCAGTATAGTAAAGATGTCATTGAAAATCATCCTCTGTTATAGAATTGTCATTGAATGAGGAAACGAACTTTGAATCTTATTACACTCCAAACTAACCAAGAATTGGCAAAAGCCTGTCTATGCATGTTATATAACATCACCTTACAATTAGGATTACAAACAAATCTTTACACCGTCGGTACTTCTGCTTTGTGTGGTAACTACAAGAACTACACATATTATTTTTTACAAAGAAATCATTTTGAAAATTGATAATAACCGTTTGATTTTTTTTTTCATAATAAAAGGTTGTCTTCAGAGCCGGTGAGGGCGCCCTTCAAGTGTTAAACCCATTAATTGATGTTATCCCTGAGGCAAGGCTCAATCTGGTCATCTACTACCTCAAACAAGGTGAAATATTCCCTCAGTTTGTTTTACTCATTCTAAAATTTACAGATTGTTAGATGTCAGATTTACTATTATTATTATTGCCCTTTAATATTTGGATGCACTCAGATGCAAGTCTTTCATCAGTTAACATTTTGACTATACTGTATTTCTTTCAGACGATGTCAATGAGGCATACAACTTGATCAAAGACCTTGAGCCAACCACACCCCAGGAGTACATACTGAAGGGTGTGGTCAACTCGGCACTCGGGCAGGAGCAGGGCTCGGTCAGTATAATAAAATAATGTGTATAAAGATATCAGCCTGTATTGATCAATGAAAAAATATACAATGAGTAGGGAATAGAAGTAACATTTGAAAGTTTGCTTTGTGTTCAAAGTAAAATGAACCAAGAGTTAATCAACTATACAAAAAAGTGGTCATTCTCAGGTGACGATTGCAGGTGATTAGGAAATATTCCAATTGTGCTACATTATAAAATCCAAATAAAGTTTGTTTGTTTATTTGTTTGTTTTTCTTTAAATTGCAGAGAGAGCATCTGAAAATAGCTCAACAATATTTCCAGTTGGTTGGGGGCTCAGCAAGTGAATGTGGTAAGGATTTTTTTCTTTATAATGAACAGCGATTTTGTTTAATACAGTCTTTGTATAGAGAGTAAGATTGAGGGGCTAGAAGCACTTCTTTTCTTGGAAGACAATTTGAAACAAACT
Source organism: Pisaster ochraceus (assembly GCA_010994315.2). Taxonomy (NCBI): domain Eukaryota; kingdom Metazoa; phylum Echinodermata; class Asteroidea; order Forcipulatida; family Asteriidae; genus Pisaster; species Pisaster ochraceus. The sequence continues at coordinate 19,604,579 of CM021528.1, forward strand.
GAATCTTCTTTGTAACTGAGCTTTAATGCTTCTCCTGAAGGTCGTGCTTGACTCAAATGGAGATTGGCATAAATTGTTTAATGCACAAAAGTGTCTTACTGTTCTTGCAAATTAGCTGCTTTTAATTAATGTACTCTTCCCAAAATGATTAACGTTCTTGCATTAATTGTTTTCGTTTGCTGTTTTGGTATTTTATTTTTATATTTTTGAAAGGGGTTGGGGTGTTAATAAATTCACTCTTCCTAAAATCAATAAAATTCTTCTGATATTTCTTCTGTAAATCATGGGAAATGGGGGATTTCATAGACATAAGTAATCTATAGACAACCTGAAAATGACACACTGTTTTGTTTTCCTTTGTATTAGATACAATACCTGGTAGGCAGTGCATGGCAGCGTGCTTCTTTCTACTCAAGCAGTTTGAAGATGTGTTGATTTATCTTAACTCAGTCAAGGTTAGTACTGCAGTTTGAATTCCATTGTTGACAAACTCCGTCTTTGAGTATGTTCAGATTGACATTCTTTGACCCTGTGGAAAGAGAATCATCAGATCCTTTGAAATGCATTCAGTTGACATCATATCAACCAGCAAGTTTGGTCATCAAGTAGTTTAGGATAAATGCTTTAGATTGCTGTAATGGGTTTGACTCCCACTCAAGTCATCTGGAATTGTTTATTCAGAGCTCAGACTGCACTTAATAACTTTCCGTAGAGGGGCAAGAACCAATCAAGTCTTATATGTTAAACATTTTCTGTGCAGTGTACGCATCATTCAATGTATTGTCAACATTTCATAAATTATCTGTGGCTAGAAAAAAAGTTACGTTAAGTCAGAGCACAATCTTAATTTGGTTTAACTCTTTTAGTGCTCAATTGCCCTGCTTGTTACTCCTCAAGCAGCCTGTGGCATTTAGCGAGTCGTATCTTAGTTTTACACATGAGATTGAAACGTATTAAATAGCCGTAGATAGAGCGTGAGGTCAAGATTACCGTGGTTTAAAAATTTACATTCTCTACATCCACTTGTTCAATGTTCGGAAGTGTTATCACCAACACATGCACCAACATGTGCGACACAATGCGTAAGTGTTGTGTATGTGTGCAAACCATTATTTCATGTATAAGTACAATGTATTTTAAACACTGTTTGAAATCTTTTATTTGACAGAGTTATTTCTACAATGATGATAGATTCAACTATAACTATGCTCAGGCCAAAGCAACTGCAGGAAACTTCAAAGAAGCTGAGGAGGTAGGGCTTTTCAAAATAATATTCGCTGAAAAAATGTATGCCCAAAAATTATTTGTATTCAGATTGCCACCTGCTGGAACTCTCCTCCAAGAAGGACACTCTTCTTGTCACTTCACTCATTATTTTCATGAAGAAGTTAACCAAACGAGAGCCCTTGTCTTCCCCATTTTGTAAACCCCAACTCCCTGTAACTCAACATCCCAGCCATTGCACCTTGCTAATGTTTGAAGCATGTGTAGCTGACACAATAAACATGATGGGCTATGCAGTATTGAATTAATCAAAATAAAGCAAGCCGAAGGAATAGGTATTGGGGAATTCAAGTTTGATTCCATTTTTACTCAGTGCTGTATTTTTTTTTCTATCTTTCTGATCTGATATTTGTTTATTTATTTTGTTAATTAGTTTTCTTCGAAAATGTAACTTACAAGTGATAAGACTGTGATTGTTTTTCTGTTTTGTTACAGATTTTCTTGTTAATCCAGAGTGAGAAAATTAAGAATGATTATACGTACCTCAGCTGGCTGGCAAGATGCTGTAAGTAGTGAACCTGTTTGTTTTCAATCCTTAGCGCTAGAAGTTGAGCCCTCTTCAGATTGCTTCAGTGATAGCAGCAGCTATTATTGTATGACAAATTGGAAAGGATTTGGAAGCTTATTATACATGAAAACTTGTACTAAACAAAACTGTGATGAATAGGAACTTGTTGTCAGGAGTTTCTCATACCAATGAAACATTCTTATCACTTTGCTGTGTAGATTAAGAACTTGTCTTGCTACTTATTCTACTGCTGCAGAGTAGATCTCGGAAGACTGCTTAGTTTTAAAAAGAAAATTTTCTTGTTTATTAATTGCTACAGGGGGGGGTAGGAAATCGGCCATAACTACTACTTTCGCTTATTTGTTAATACTTTAAAATATTGGTTGTTTTATACATTGTTTGTTTCGGGGGTTTTGAGGGGTTTTTTCCCCCTCTCTTTATCAAAGTTGTCATTGATGTGCATTTGAAAACTATGGGGGGCTAGTTCAAATGTAAAAAAAACCATATACACAGTTAGAGTGTAGAGTGTACAGGAATACCAATATGAAAACATCAATGTAATGTAGGCCCCCCTATCGAACTTGATAATGAAAACTAACCAAACAACCGATAGATCAGTGCAGGGGAAAAGTTAAAGGAGATCAGCCAGAGACCAAAGCAGAGGTCATTGAAGAAATTGAATGGAAACTGTTTCAGTGTATCCAGCATTGGTGCAGTTTAATTTGGCTATGCTTTTACATTCACTTTACAAACATAACCAATGAACTTGGCTACATAGTGAACATTAACTGCAGACTTATGTCAACCCCTCTTCTATACAAAACTTCAGGTCTCTGCTATTATTGTTGATTTTGTTTTGGTTGTAACGTTTTTACTTAGATATCATGAATCGTAAGGCAAGACTTGCGTGGGAGCTGTACTTGAAGATGGAAACGTCCGGTGAATCGTTCAGTTTACTACAGCTCATTGCCAATGACTGCTACAAGGTAAATACATTATTAAAAGGTGTTCAGTGACATTTGTATTTCACTCAAATCCTCTAGAATGTTTTAGAATGAGGCTGTGCTATTGAAATCCTAAGTTGACACAAGGCTGTGAATGTATTTTTGTGCATAGGAGACTTCCCAGCCAAAATTCCTTAAATTGAGGAATTTCTTTAAAGGATCAAGGGGTGGTTGAATACAGTAGAACTATTCAGAGTTCATTCTGGGCCATAAAAATAAGCTAAGCGCAACAAAATTATGGTTACCAGAATAAGGTTATCAGCCAAAATACCATGTCACATGTATCATTTGTGATTGGTATCCTGCTCATGTCTGCTAAGCAGGAAATCGTTAAGCAATATTTTTTGCACAGCTTTATGAAATTGGGCTCTGGTTACAGTTTTTTATTGTTCAATACAAACATTATACAAACATACTCCACAAACCAATACAACTAGCTCTGTAGTCAACCCTCCTGCTCTCAGATTGTTCAATTCCATTTGATTGTTTTGGAGAAAGTGTATCATGCCATGCTAAATAGTCTTTTGTTCACTATGTACACAGGTACTCCACCATACATGCCATACAAAAACACAAGTGTACAAGTGTGTGAATTGAAATAATCAGTTAACTACAGACAAACAAAAATTTTGTTGACCACCCTTTGCCAATGTTTGCACACAAAAACCCTGTTACATATAGTAAGAATGGATATTCCATTAATTTTCTTTGTGATTTCAGATGGGTCAATTCTACTATGCTGCCAAGGCGTTTGACGTCTTAGAGAGGTTGGACCCAAACCCTGAATACTGGGAGGGCAAGAGAGGAGGGTGTGTTGGAGTCTTTCAACAGATCATTGCTGGACATGAACCAAGGTACAGACCAGATATATCCACAATGTCCATTGACTCAATTACACAAATATTCTATGACCCCTTACACGGTGGCTTGACCTGGATGGGTTTGTTACGGCAGGGCCAAACCACAAATTTGTTGTATGGGGCAGCCATAAAGGCCTACCAAGTAGAGGTAACAAATTATCTGAAACCCCACCACAAGCCTGTATGGATTTGTTTCCTGAATGAGAAGGAAACATCTAAGCATACAGTATTTTATAACAGCATTTGTTAAGGATAAACTAAAAGTTTATATTCTCCTGACATATGAGTTATATCATCAAATGACTGACCATAGACTGGAGGACCATGGTTAATGTTGGACAGCCTAGTCCCTGACTGGAGAACTAAAGAACTTAGGATTAAATCAATCAAGATGATCAATATTTCATAATTTACCAACAAATGTTTTGCAAGTAATGGCTGTCATCCTCATCCTTTTTGTACCAGGAATAAAAAGACGATTTCATTTTTCCCCAGGGAAACATTGAGAGATATTCTCCAGATCCTTCGCAACACTGGTAACCCTCAAGTGGAGTACATTATTCGCATCATGAAGAAGTGGGCCAAGGACAACAGGGTACCAGTCTCATGAGGTTATCAGGATTGACCAAAAACACAGTTCTATCATCACATTTACACATTCCACACATCTATGGAGGGGAGTGGGGTGGGTAGGGTCATGTACAGGTGAATACATTTTGACAAAGGGGTTGATAGGCCGTTCATTATGGCCTGCTCTGGAAAATCAAAACAATGTTGTATTTTGGGGGCTTGTATTATAATGTAGTTATGCAACCAACTTTTTATATCCCAAGCGATTAGTTCACATCAACAAAAAGGTCACATCTCATGACGATGGTTTTGTTTGTACATCTTGAACTTATTAAAATCGGACCTTATAATTTTCGTAAAAGGAAAATATTTTACAAGAAAGTTGGATCTGGTTAATACATGTAGACAAATTTATCACTCTGACAACCTCCCTGATGTGAACCTTTATGGTGAAAGGCACATTTGTAAATAAGAACCATCCTAGAAAAAGAAACAAATCTGCCTTGGGAGCATCCGTCTGTGTTTTTGAAAAAATTTCACATGCAGACACAAAACATTGATTTTTGTTCTCTTAATACTGAAGTGAGTAAGTATTGTCAATAATTGGAAATATCTCTGAACTCAAAATCTTTTGTAAATATCAACTTGTGTATTTGGTAGGGTGTACCTTTCATTATATTGTAGGGGAAAACAATTATTTTCAACTGTGAGCCATTCTCTCTTTAAAAAATTGATTTTAAATATTTCAAAACTTAATAACAAACTTGAACAAAAAAAATTCTTCATAAATGTATGTTTTTGAAAACTTGTTTTCAGAACTGATGAGGGCAACTTTCTATAAGTTTTATAAGTTTTGTACCGGAAATAAATACAGCAGTCGTAAAAGTGAAACTTCATAACTTCAAATCTAGTTAAATTTACACACCACAAATTTGCTACTTGGCGCAGATTTACATTGTACCTTGCTAAGCACATACGGGTTAAAAGCTCAAAAAAATAACCTGTATTTTAAGCCTATTTCTTAGGATTTCAAACTTTCCATGATGATAGCAATCTAGTGAGGTTTGCTGTATTAACACCACCATGTAAATAATCTCTCAATGGTGGTTCTGAAAGAGAACAGATTATTTTTATGGCGTTGATGTAAACCCAACTAGAATATACTTGACTGTCCAGCCATTTTATTGTCCAAACATATCCAACACTGGTAATTATTTTTTACTAATCAACTTATTTTAAGCAACAATTCGGTAACCTATTTTATCTCAAATTTCATAAAGTTGATAAACACAACAATTTATTTAGCTAAGCACACTTAAAACTCTTGCTTAGCAAAAAAAAGGTTGTCAGCCAACATGCCATGTTTCTTTACGAACAATTATTTATGTTTCAACTTCTTTACTGGTAAATGTACATTATGTGAATTTAAGTGTACTTAAAATAATGTTTTCATGTAAAAAGGGAATGCTGTGTAAAGTTCTTGAAATAAAAGTACTTTTAATGTAAATGATATACAAAATTTGTGTAATATTTTACTCCTGGTTTTGTTTTCGTTGGGATGTAATTTTATTTGCAAAGACTGTTCAGTTTTACTCAAAATACTGAAATGTAAATGGGCCGAATTTTTTGAAGAGCACTAAAGCCGACTTACTTGAGTAGTATTCAAATAATGTTCTTTATAATTAACCAAACTTTTAAGAAACGGTATAGACTGGTCTCCTGTCTTTATCAATTAGAATGAAGACGGGCGGTCTAACAAACCCAATGGTTTCATTGGATGGCGTGCATGACGTAAGCTGTTATCTGTGTTGTGATTGGTTTATAGTACAACGGCGCTTGCGAGCATTTAATTTTATGGACCCACTGGCCACGACACAAAATGAAATAATTACCCTTGGTCCATTGTGCGTATATGACAATGCTTCTTATGTTATGTATATTATGATAACGTAGCCTATACGTCACCTTCATTACAACTTTAATAATTAGAATTTGGAAAAGAATTTGGCTACTTACTCCGGCTCCGTCAGCTTTCCACCTGTTTTCCTGCCGATTAATTTCAGTTGCAACAAACTGACACGTCTGTCTAGGCAAAGACACAAATACAAAGACTATCAGTGACATTATCACACACAGCATACACCAAAAAAAAGCTGTGCCGTGTCTATAAAAGGGGGTAAAAACTTGTCTTTAGACACGTCCGACGAGTGGTAAACTTGTTTCGCTTGAAAAATAAAAAAAGGAAACGCAAAATGAGGGCGCTGTTTCAATTGCAAGAACAAATATTTGACAACCTCGTCTTCAAATTGGTACCTCGTTCGCTGGTTGGCACAATGCTTAATTCAGGACGTCTGACACAACACACTGGATACGAGTGAGCAAGCATACGGAAAGAAAACAACGATCAGACGATGAACTCACTGTTTATCAGAAAATAATCTTACTTCTTCCTGTGATTATGTGTGAACCTGGTGAGCAGGTTCTATCAGATGTTCATGTAGATGTACCAATCTCGTCTAAGCTCTCAAATGAGGGGAAAAGTAAGCATGAATTTGTGTTTTGAAGGTTTCTCGGTGATTCTAAGTTTTATTTAGCAGACGACGTCAAAACACGGGGTGTCCACAGTGACAGTATGTGCAGCTGCACAGTAGAGAAGAGTATTATACTGCACTGTTATAATAAATAGAGCTAGGTTGAATCTTTGGCAAAAGATGTCTTAGAGAATATTTCAAGCATGGTTTCTTTTTCTTTTCACAGCCATTACAAGGTTTTACTTCAGAATCCCTGTAAAGTCATCAGATAGAGTCGGCCGATCTTCTTTTTCTGCAAGCACAAATGCAGAAAATGCCATGAAGTTTGAGCAGCCACCATCAGTTAAAGATGATATATTGGTAACCAAAGCAACTCTAGATGAAGATGGAGATCTTGTGGTTGTGAGGAAGGATACAAAACAAGATGTAGTCGTTATTGGTAAAACATATTCTTAACTTAATTGTTTAAAGACTGTACGGCAATTGCTGTACGGTAGGGATACCGGATAGTCAGGTATGAGGTAATCACTCAAGAGTGTGATGCAGATCACCAGGCGCGCATACAACTTCTCAACGGATCACATCACTATATTATTGTTTCAAAATTATCATAAACGAAGTCAAAAGAATATGAATGTAAAGTTCAAGTTCTGATCACCATGTACAAGTGTTGCCAAGATACCAGCTATAACTATAAATGTAGTCATATGGCCCATTCAAGGCTTTAATGTTTCAAAAAGAGAAACGGCTCCTGCTATAAATGCTTTTGAAAATGAAATTATGATGAAACATCTGTTGCCATTTGACAAATTTTGTTTAGAAAAAATGAAGGTATGGTCTTTCCTCTAGAACTATGAGGTTGGCTCTGCTATTGTACAATAACGGAATCAACCTCATAGTTCTAGACATAGTATAGGTCTTCATATAAAAGATTTTAAGTAATTTGCATTTCAAATGTTTGTTTACAGAACATGCCATGGCAACCACAATAAATGATGTTGGATTACAGGTAATAGAGCATTTTAATGGTATTTGTTTCTAAGACTGGTCATACAACTCAACAGATTGCCACTGGCTGTTTCTGTGACTTTACTTCAACATTAATTATTGTTTCAGTGAAGACCAAATCCAACACAGACAATACAGACGCAGCCTACATAACACTAACAGATCAGTGAATGACACAGCTGTGTGGTTTAGGTTAGTACTCTGAGTCCAAGCAGTTTGCAGGCAGAGTTGTAAGAATGTGGGTTCAAGACTGGGTTCAACCTCTGCCCAGCCGCACTTCGGTCATTCTATCCATAAAACAAGACACTTACTTAGACATAATTCCCACAGACTCCTCTTCTGACCTACACCATACAAAAACAATTAGTCTCATGTTCTTTGTGTTGCAGCAAATCTTACACACTCTTTTAACCATAATTTGCTTCTCTTCACCCAGGTTTATAACTTTATTCATAGAACTTTGCACATATATTACTCAAGAAATTTTGACCAGAATCTTTGTCAAAATCTGGCATCATTCACAGCTATTTTCACATTGTTCTGTGAAGACATTCACTTTAATTTCACAGGTAACTGTTTAGCCGTGACAAAAAGATTGAAGTCAATGTTGCTTTTGGAAAAAGTAAAATGGTGTTTGACCCCTTTGTTACAGGTGTGGCAGGGGTGCCTACTTCTCTGTGATTTCATGTTGAATAATCCAGAGATATTTCGAGGTCAGGTTGCCCTGGAGCTTGGTGCGGGGGTTGGTCTAGGGAGCATCATCATGGCAACGATAGCATCCACTGTTTTCTGTACAGGTATACTGAAAGGGACTTTTTATAAATCCATGGATTTTAAAGATACATTCTTGAAGACCTCGACAACTTCAGCAAAATATTCAGGTCCAAAATAATATTGTAGCATATTTGGGGTAGCATGATTATTTCCCCCAAAAGAAAGAACAAATGTTCGGCTTTGACTTCTAGCCACAGACAAATTTAATCCAAGTTCATACAGGACACAACAATAATTTATTGATCAGTGGAAACTTAGGCTCTAATGAACAAATGGCTTTTGAACAATGAGCAGGAGATACAAGGTAAATATACTGACAAAAACTATTTACTAGAAGAATCTGTGGCTCATTCGGAACTGGGAGTTGATCAGATAATTGAGCGACTGGAAAATACAGCTAAAAGAGATCTCTAAAACATGATAAAAGGAGACTTACTCTGGTTTGGTGCTAGCATAATCAACCACCAAGGCCACAGGTAACACCTTTATCAGTTCTCCACATATGATGATGTTGTGTTCCCTCGATGCACACCGCTTCCTAATTTAGATAAAATAAAATTTAGTTGGAAATAAAATAAATGTAAATGTTCACAAAACCATTGACCTGGGCCTGTCCATATCCACCACAGGAGAGGCTGAGCTGATCTTTTTTTCTGTGTTTTATTGTCATAGAAAATGGAAAACGCTGCAAAAAGTTTTGTAGGCAAGTTTCCTCTTCTTTTTCCAAAAATAAAGAAGTGCAAGGGGATGGGGAATACAAAAAAACAATAATATTCTTCATCCCTGAAGCAAAATTAGAATCTATTAAAAAACAAAGATACATGCATGTATGTTAATATCTTCTTCACTGGCAACATTTTGATTCCTTTGAAAAAGTGTTTGGCAAAATAGTTTTGACTCATCTTCCTAAAGTAGGCCTTGAATTTTTAATGAATTCTACTTCCTCCATTTCCATGGCCTTGCCTTTAGTTCTACTTGAAAAAACAAACATACTTTTCATCCATGCCACGGAGGCCCATCCGAAGCCTTAGTCCCTAAATATTGTTTCATTTTTGTTTCAGATATTGGTGTGGACGTCTTGAAGTTATGCCAGAGGAATGTAACAAACAATTGTAAACTTTTCATGAAAAAGGACCCACTTGAGGATGTTAAAGTGAGGGAGTTAGACTGGTTTCAGTCCACCAACACCATTATGACAAGTACGTTAATCTGGATAGGCATAAAAATTCCCCATTTGGGCACATGCACTTTGGCGTATGGCAGTAATAGGGTCCTGCCATTGTTTTTTGTATTATTCTATTTTCTGAAGAAATTCTCTGTGGGGTAGCATTGTTCCAAAGTACTCAGTTGGTTGCTGCGGCGTTACTAAAGTAATTTTTTAGGGGGGCACCATTTTTTTCTAGGGGGGCACTGCTGGCAAATCAATTATAGATTCCATTTGCACTAAAAAAACAACTGGATCATGACCAACTGACTTCATGATGTTTGAACTCAGTAGATATTTTTTCTTGTGTTTAACATCAGCACAAAATGTTTATCACTAGGTAGACATATACCATTGGTTCATCATTTGATTACCTGAATTCTCAATTAAAATACATCAAAAGTACCAAGTCAATTATACTCTCTGTATAGTGTAAGACAAGTATTAATTAGTTAACTCTCATTTTTACTGTTTTAATTTAACAGATTGTTCTGGTGCATTTCAGTGGGGAAAGGAAGATGAGGTTCTTCTCCAAGAAGTTACCATCATAATCGCTGCTGATGGTAAGTTAATTATGCTACCAGTGCCAGTATTAGTTCTAGTGTGGTATTCATTTCTCTAGCAACAAAGTCGCATTACATTATTAAAGAGGTTACTTTCTGTTTGGTTTGTGGGACCTTTTTAACAGTCTTCAAGTCTTGAAAAAAAAACCTGATATTTCTATAAAACAATTATTTTTCCCCTGTGTCACAGTTATATACGATGATGAATTGACGGATGCATTCTTTAATACACTCCAACACCTCATGACTACTGGAAAGGAGAAGATAGCATTTATTGCATTAGAGAAAAGGTAATGATAGGTGTGGGGGACTTTAGGGCATTAACACCAACACAGCTATGACTGATATTTAATATCAAAAAGGCTGCCGCTTCCCAGATTGTATCATAAACTTGGGTGTGATCCCGCGCTATACGGAAGCTTTTGGTTATGTGGCCTCTGACTGGCACCCCCGAACAAAGATATTGACTAATAGGGAGACTGCCAACATAGGGCTGGATAGCTCAGTTGGTAGAGCGCCGGTACGTTAATCTGGAGCTCATTGGTTCAAGTCCCGCTCCAGTTAAATTGTCTTTGTTCAAACCCAAATTAAAAGGTAATGATGTAACCAACCAATCTGTTGTGCCAGGGAAGGTCCCAACACCCCAGAATCCACACACCTTTAACAACATACATTTTTGGGGTAGCTAGAGCATATCCAAATTGGTAGCTACAGCTACGACTGTTGCTAAGGATGTCCTATACTGCAATGCATAGCGACGCAGCGATCCAGCCATAGCCGCCAATTCGGACACAGCCTTAGCTCATTTTTCTATATTCACCTCTTTTCATAAATGAGTAGTGAATGCGTAATATAGCACAATCAGCAACCTAAAAATGAGTACCTGCATGATATTAGTATGTACACATTGCTAACTTTAGAACTTTGTCAAACACTTTTAATTCTAGTTATGTACATGTAGGTTTAAAAAATAAATCAACAATTGTGACAAATACAGGACACTAAAAAAAGTTAAATTTCAAACACCCCCACTTTAAGTGCAACATATGTACAATGTTAATGTACTTTGTACATTAAAAAGTGGGGAATAGGCCACCAGAACTTTTGAAATTTGTATAAATAAAATCCTGATTGGCTGGTTGCCTGTATTTAAATGAGGGTCTTTGGTTAAAAAACCCAAAATAAAGATCTGTCAAAATTTCATCAAATTGACCTTTGATGCTCTTTATAGGTTGAACTTCACGGTGGACGACCTGAAGGTGACCTGTAAAGCCTACGACCACTTCCTCAAACACATCACCAGGCTAGTCTCCTCTCCAGCAGTCAAAGTGAAATACATTGCTGAGCAGCTGCCTGTAGACTTCATGCAGTGCTCTCAATACACAAGGACTGAACAGATGGTGAGTGGGTAGCATGCCTTTGACAAATAACTCCACAGCAACATTCACAACAAATGCATTTGGTTGTAAAATATATCAAGTTTAAAAAGTTCTATTGGAATTCAACTGATTTTATACATACTTTAAAGATAGGCTCAAGATCAGGCCTGGAATTTCATCTTTGAGAGGGCAAGGCCATTTTCATTTTCCAAAGGGCAATTCCATTGAAAGCCTATGGCGACCATGGCCTCCGTGTAATTTCAGGTCCACAAGAGTATATCCGATTCACTGCTACAAAACTATACATGTATACAGCTGCACATTGTCAGCTTGAATGAACCATAGAGTCCGTGTCAATGGGGTCGGAGGGTCGGAGGGTCGAACTGTGCTTATTGACCCATTGCGCCAAAGTCATTTGTGGCTACAGTCATTTGTGGGAGTCGACCCATAAGTCTGTAAACGCTGTCACCTAAAATGCGCACTACACTGTATAATAAGGCCTGGAATTTCATCGCAAGGCCATTTGGATTTTGCAAAGGGCACTTCCATTAGAAAATCTTAAAGTCTATGGGGAACGTTTGAAGGGGCATCAAGGACAAGACATGGGGCAACAGAGGCCATGAACTCTGTGTAATTCCAGGCCTGTTTAACACACAGGGACATTGACTCCCAAAATGACGCAACCAAGATTAGTGTGATGACTACAACGGGTGAATTGGGTCAATAGCCTGATTTCTAGTTCAGAATATGTACACAATTGTCTGCACTAGTATTACCATACATTCAAGAATTGCCAACAACTTTGGTCGCTAAATTGCAATATTCATTTGTCATACTAAAATACTTTTGATCTCCATGACAAAGAAACGAACGTGGTACTTGCAGCTTTATGGAATTGACTCCCTGTGCTGTTATAAAAGTGACATGCACAACTAAATTTCAACAAACTTCTTTCCTCCATTAGGAACTGTGGCAGATTAGAGCAGTGAGGAGTGGACTGGACCCAGACTGAACTTATGTGAGAGTCATGGAGACTGCACACTTCACATCAGAAGCTCAGGGTATGGATTGGATCCAGGGCATGGATGTGTCATTTACCAGAAAGATCTGATGTTCCACATTGAGGCTCACCAAAAATAAAATTGATACAAGCCTCTGAAGTTGTCCAAATGATTTAACACTGATGTGTGTTAAGCACTGCATACTTTCTAAGTCCTGTAAGAAAAACAAAATCCACAGGCATAATACTCGGCTGGTAGTCAAACCCACAACCTTAGCTATTCCAGAGCAGATGCCTTACCCCTGTATAGATTTTGTGAGACTCAAGGCTGCAGATTTACCGTCAAGAATGTTTTTAAAAAGTGAAATAAAAAGTTGTTTTCTTGATTCCCAATGTTTAAGGTCAAATTGTTTGAGGTCACACATATACATCAAGGACTTTGCTCTGTAGCATGGAAAGTCATGTGATTAAAGTCTTATAACAAAGTTGCAATTATATTTCAAACAAATTATATATATAAAATTTTTAAGTTAAAACGCATCAAGTATTTAAAGCCTCTTTGAATATTTGACATTGATGGATTGTAAAGTTACATAAGTTGGCTACAACATGTACTTGATTGTTATGATTGTAATATAAGACACAAATAAATTCATCTTTATTGCAAACAAGGTATTTATTATTGTTCATCATTTATCTCTACCTAGATACAAGAAAATACAAATTTTCAGTCCTGTTTAACATGGTTCACAAAATCAGAAAGGAAAATAAGTAATTGTTTAACATAAATTCATACAAGCGAGGCCGTTGGAGAAGTACAAAATATTACAAGTAGAAGTACAGCAATGATATAAATATACAAATAATAGTGGCATTGCATCAGACTGTGCCTACCAGGTCCAATCTCATGGCTCTTATCAGCAAAAAATCAGCGCTTATGATATCAGTTCCCAATGTTCATGTTTAGCAGAAAATTGTGGTCAGCAAAAATAGTTTTCGCTTAGCAGAAACAGGTTACCAGCCAATATACCATGTGATGTATAGTGTTGTCACTGGTTCCCTGCTAATTTTTGCTTAGCATACAAATTTGCTAACCATGATGTTCTAAACAGCTTTATGAAATAAGGCCCAGAAAAAAAACAAGCTTAGCGTAAGCACATTTCACAGGTTAGTAAGGAATTTGTTTCTTTTGCCTATGCATTTCACCCTACTAAGCATTCTTCACTTAAACAACATCTTATGCAAAAATTCAGCGCCAACCCTGTAAGCAGAGAATGGTGACTGTAAGCCCAGAATTCCACGGTAAACAGAGCCATGAAACTGGGACTAAAAGGAGTGCCTTCCCCACTTAAGGGGAGGGGTTTGGAGAAGGGAGGGGTGGTAATCTGTACATGAGGGTTTCAACTTTCAGAAAACAAAGTTCTTTGAGAACAACGCTAACTTATGTGCATTTACAGCCTTAAGGCCATGTCACACAATGCAGTTTTTTTCCAGGCAACTTGGAGGCAACCAACTGCACTGCATGCTCAAGGAGCACTTAGGCAGCACAAGAGATATTCTTCTAGCTGTAGCTCACTATCCCAAGAAAAATAATGAAAAAACTGAAATGTGAACAAAATTTCTTCTTGGAGATTGCCTCAAACTGGTCGCCTGTAAACTGCCTTGTGTGACATGGCCTGTAATAAGTCTGGGTTTTTAAATTATTTAATTTTAATTTAAGAGGTTCAAATTCCTGAACTATAAACTGTGAGCTAATAAAAATGGTAAACCTATTTACAATTTCTTGAAGAGGGCAGTGTTTGATCTCATTGGACAAAGTAGTTTCTTTAATCAGTTAATACTCCCAAGGTTTTACAGAAAATGTTTAGGAAAATTTTGGGGGTTATTATTAATGACGCCATGTTCCTTTCAAACATACCAAGTCCCTTTGCGCTCTGGCCAGGAGCTCCATCCGATAACTCCACTCTATGATTAACTTAACACAATGTTTGGACTCTGATTGGACTGGCTGTTAGGGAGCTAAAGTACCAAATCCACTCCCTTCAAGTAATTCCAAGCTATGGATTGTGGAGGAATTGAAGGTCATTGGGGATTTACTAATATTGCTATTAAAAGTTAAAGTTACTGTTGATACAATGCCTTTCATTCCTTCTCCCTGTTGTCTTATTCCCTGTACACATATAAACAACAATTCACAATATTTAAAAAGAGGGACCAGTCTATTCTCTCCTTTCCAGCCTCTGTTTTTTTTCCTTCCTTTTTTTTGCAATGACTTGAGAAAATTCTGGCAGCATAACGAGGAAGAGGTATCACTACAGAAGACAGACGCAACACCGTGCAATGAATAAACCAACAAAAGTAAACACATTCACGCAACATTGTCATCACAATTCATGTCAACAAATTGAAGACAACTTTAAGGCACTTGGTTTTGTTTCTGTTGATGTACAGTATGCTGACAGGTCCAGTCAGAATATTGTATTCATTCCAACATATACTTGCCATTCCCCACCCCAGGAATAATAATAACAATACAAACCCCACCCCCAACAAAACAGGTTTTTAAACCCTTACTTGCATACAAAAGCAAACTACACTACACAAGCAGACTCCAAACATCTTTTAGGCATTGCTGCAACATTCCAAGCTCAATTAAATTTGGCCTTCTTCCTGCCAACTAAGCATTTACTTTCTTATATCAGACTGCAAGCAGCGAGCACAGCATGAAGTATGCTGTAAACCTACTGCTAAAGCGTGTTTGAAATGACATCCCAACAATGATAAGTCAAGCTATAAACCAAGCACAGACAATCGACCCAGCCCATGAAGTATGTGAATTGCATATCATACTTGCGCACTATCCCTAGTGGTTGGCAAAATGATGGATCACTGCACATTTTTTTGATGATGGTGTGGTGCACACTCTTCTGAGTGCCTGCCTAGTGCACAACTCTATGCAGTTCACCAACCAACAGTGTCTGTACCCATGCGTGAATGTAATTAGCATATTTCATGGGAAAGGCTGAATGGATTAGCAGTAAGCAACTTCATGAGATACCAACTAGGAATAGACTTAGTGGCAAAAAGGCAACCTGTCTGCTTAGAAGTACATGTAGTATTGTTCTCAAGTTGTGTTTACTCTAGCAATGGCTGCAAGATGTCTTGTAGTCTCATCCTCAAGTCACATACACCAAATGTCTGCCTTTTATAGCCAAGTCTCCTGAAGTCACTGGACTAGTCTTTCCTCCAGTTTAAAGTGCACATTGCATGGTAACCAACTGATAACCAATTGCAGGAACATTGGCCATGCATGGCGAGTGACTGTTTTACAGCATGGTTGACTTGCCATGCTGGTAGCATTCCAGTAGCATTTACATTAAAAATAAACCGGTCGGGCATCAGTCAAAAAGAGATTTACAAATATAAGCACAAATCTTGCACCAACGATGCAACTGTATTCAAATATAAAGGCATGTCCGTTTTTCACTTAAACAACAGATTTAGGCCTCGAGTCCACATGACCCAAAATCTCTCTGAATCTTATCTTTCAAACAAAATGTTGCCATCTGACATGGACAGTGCTAAAGTTACCCTTCTGATTGGCCAAAGATTTTCACTCCCAGCTGCTGATTATTCAACCAACCAATCAGCACTTGTGAGTGATGCCCAATCACAGTGTCGATAAGGTATCACATGTCAGCCTGATTGGAGAAGGCCCATGAATGCTTGGTTGCATAAGTTTACAACAAAGAAATTGGGTTCGTAACAATTTTTACCAAATGAAAAGTAACTTCAGACAGTTCTTCGTGTTGCTGATGACAACTTGGCATAAAAAAACATACATTGTAAAGCGGTGCTTCCTCGGTTTGTTCAGGAGCAGTATTAAGCCTTGTTCAGATGTCTCTGAAAAATAAAACAGCTTCATATGATGTTCCTCTGATGTTGTTGAAGTAATACATAAAATAATACTCTGTATGCTGTGTTCCAAGTTGTTCTCAAGATCTAAAGTCCCAAGTAGGAGATGCCTCGATTGGTACCTAAGCTGACAACAGAAAGCAAGTTGCTGTCTCTTGAATCATAGGATCTACCATCTCAAGATGAGCTTCGGCTTCCTCCAACATCAAAGAATATCGCAAAAGTCCAAAGTAGTGATGGCTCAATTGGTACCTAACATTACAGCAAAAAGAGATTTGCCGTCTCTAAACCTTAGCATCCACCGTCAGCTTCAGCTCTCTCCTACCTCCTCCATGGTGTCTTGAAAAGATCCGGCAACCTCCGCATCCTCCTCTGATGGTCCTCCACCAGCCACATCTCCTGTCTCCTTCCTCATTTCCTCCTTGGCTCCTTCCCGGGCCAGCGACTCCTTGAGGCGGTCCAGCTGCAGCATCGTTCGAACGATGACGGACGGGGAGATGAGACTGAAGTCGTACATGTTGATCACGTGCAGCATGAAGTTGCGGTAGAGGTTGAGCTCCAGCAGCTGTCGGCCACGTTCCTCGATGAAGAGTTGGCAGGCAAGAGGGATGTGACTGTCTGCTATGAAGCTACAAGAGGGGGTAACAAACCTTTTGTTATCATTAACATTTCTTCTCATTCACAGAGATGCTCTCCCAAAAATCACAACAATAAATTTTGTGAAAGTACATGATTACGTATTACAGAAAACAGTTGAATGCATTTCTATGTTTGTTTCTGCAAAGGCAAGTTCAAACTGGGTTTGAACAGTTTTCAATAAGACATGTTTAAAAAAAACCTTCAGGAGATAGTTCATCCATGGTTTTTTGAAAAAGGAAGTAACCCCATCCTCAAATTCAATGAAAAAAACATAAAACTAACCTATGAAAATTGTTATGTTTTAGTGAAATGAAAGAAAAACATTCAAATTTTGTCAGACATTTTACTCATGTTTAGCATTTGGCTTATTTTGGTTGCCTCAGCAATCAAAATAAGCAAGTTATTTTGTGGGGTCAAATTCTTTTACCTAGAGATATGAACTTTTTCATCAGTGAGCTTCCCTCCCGAGTAATTTCCAACCCTATACTTTGTCTTTAAGATAGATTCCAAAGACTACATAACAGCCACTGTAAAACATTGCAGTCAGTCTGGTGGCCAACTTGGGACTAAGAAAACCTTGAGTAATAAACAGCACTTAAGATACCGACTACTGGTTATGGGCACAGCTTCATAAAGCTGCTAAACTGTTAACCAGTGTTTCCTTCCCCAAAGGTTAAAGGTCAAGGGGTCAGGGTCTAGGTCAAAACTTACTTATGTTGCATACAATGTAAGTTCCAAAGTTTCATGAGTTCTTTCTCCCCTTCATTTACATCAGTAAACTCGTCAATCATCTGCAACCAAAAGAAACATGGAAACAGAATAAATTCTCTGTTAACCTGTTATCACCAAAAGACAATTTTGAATTAAGTATTAGACAAGCCCATGAGCAACCCCAGCCAGCTTTTATTTTTTAATTAAAATATGGAGACTTTTTCAGTCCTTAGATAACAATGTACCCATATTGTTGAACACTGTGGCCATATTGGGACATTATGGACATCTGGGGTGTGTTTTGTCAACCCCGACCAGAAACAAGTTTCCAAAGTAAAATTCACTGATCAATTTTTTTTCCAGGATTATAAAAAAGAGTCATTAATCAAAAACAATTTGTAAAAGACCAAGGGTACATCTCTTGAAAATTAATATTCTGACAGTGACCAGTCCAGAATTCAGATAAAAACTGACCATTCTCGTTCTCTGTTGAAGCCATAAGGGGTCGATCTCATCTTCGCTGTCCACTTCCATTTCTTGAGGTCTGATTGGTTGCAGCGAATGGGTGTGGTAGTACATTCTGTATGGGAGACAATAGATTTAAACATCGTCATCAAGCTAAAAGGTGAGTACATTTCAGCCCATATGTATTGACATTATCTCCGGCGTATTCAAACATATTTGGGACTACATTGGTCACACGTATTGCTTTAACGCGTGAAGGAAACAAAACTTACGCGCTTTAATGGGTCACAATGTTCGATACGCGCGAGAATTGCACAGTCTGTACTGTGATTCATCTATGTATCTGTTGACTTACAACAGAGGTTTCTAAAAGTTAAGATCATCGTTGTCCCAGCATTTTAATTTCTTTTCAATAATAATTGACCAATTATTTGTGTATTTAATGTAAAAGCTAAAACTAATTTTCTATAAACTGTAACGACTTTTTTAATGTTCAGATTTCTTCACAGATATAATTCAAAACAAATATTTGATTTCAGAAAAAGAAAAAAAAAAGTTTTTCGTTTCACGTGTTTTCTCGTTTCTATACGCGCGAGACTTGCACAGTCTATAGGGCCGAATTTCAAAGAGCTGCTTTAACAGCAAAAAGTGCTGTACCGCTTTTTGCTAAGCAAAAACAAACAGGATACCAGTCACAGATTGTACACGCGGAATAGTATTTTGGTTGGTTACCTTATTCTGGTAAGCATAATTTTGTTGCGCTTAGCTCTATGAAATAAAGCCCAGCTAATTAATAAGTATTACTGGCCCTCATACCTGTTATGTCCTGAGATTTGAGGTCTGACACTGAGGTAGTCTTTATTTTCCCCCTCCTGGAATTCTGTCAAGGTGCCAAGAGGTCTTTTGGTATGTCTGCAATCAAACGCATCATGCACATGTTATACTCAGTGATTATCCAAAGTTGACCCTTCCCATGAAAAATGTCAACCATCAGAGATTTGTTAGTTCTTGTATATTAACCCTTTCGTTACCGAATTGTTTGGACATAAACAACTGCTGGTGACCGC
>CM021528.1:19631896-19643465 GCA_010994315.2 Pisaster ochraceus
GCCCAGACCAGACCGGTTTCTCTCATGGTTGTACCCCCAAGTTTGCCAATAGATGATGATCCACACTAATCCACACCATGCAAAACTTCAAACATCACTTATTTATACTGGTTTATTTACAGTACAGCAAACTCTGTTTTCAGATGCACTTGTGAAATTGATTTTTAAAGATGTCAACAGGATTATTACCAAATGGTGTTAAATACAAAATTTCCACTCACCTCTGGTTTGATGGAATTCCTTGAAAAATAAATTCATATACTCTCCTTGTGTCCTGAGAAAATAAGAAATAAATTTCACGATTTCAGAATGGCAGGGAAAAGTTACCTTAAAACTTCCTAATCCACTTCATTGTTACTGAATAACAAGTTATTTTGGGGTTGAGTGGAGCAGGACTTGATCCTGCAACCTCCCAACTGAGCTGGGGAACCAGTCAGAAGCCATTTATTAAAAGTTGATACTATTTGGGACCCACTTTTAAATGCTATGTTGGCCTCCCTTTTGCTTTCCAACGTATAAATACAACTTGGAGAACACTAATCTCAACTGCACTCTGTGTCCAGGGCCCTGTTTCAAATAGCTGCTTAAGCACAATTATACTTACTAGAATATGGTTACCATGTAACATGTACCATTTGTGACTGGTATCCTGCTCATTTTGCTTTAAGACGAAAATTCTTAGGGCAATACTTTCTACTTGAGTACCTCAATGAAATCGGCCCTGCTGTGAACGTGGCAGATCGGTATCATGTGACACATGTTTATGATGAAATGATACTGAATGACAAGCGTGTATGGATAAATGTTGACGCCCATTTAGCTTTCAAAATAATAAATATTTACTTACTTATCTGTCATTGTTTCTCTTTTTAGTTTCATCTCCGCTTTCTCCAGCAAGCCGTTTGTCTCAAAAGATTTCCTGCAATGAAAGAAAACAGATTCTGCAATTATTCATTGAACTTCAGACTTTGAACTTCAGAACGACTATAATATGTACATGCTGCCATTACAGGGTAGGCACTCTAATTATGCCCAAATTTCATAAAGCCTGTAAGCACAAAAACTTGATAAGCCCAGAAAAATCTTGCTTAGCAGAAACCGGTTACCAGCCAACATTCCATAATGTTTACATTGTTGCCACTGGTACCCCGCTCATTTTTTGCTAAGTAAAGAAATTTGCCAAGCAGAATTTTTTGCTTAACAGCTTTATAAAATTGGGTCCAGGTTTTGCACTTCAGCTTTTTGTAAAGTAGCACACCGGGCAAGTAAATTGCCTTTTTACTTGCCCCCAAGAAGTTTTAGTAGCCCAAATTTTAAACATGCACTGCCATTACTCTGATGTATTTACGGTAGCGATCACAACCAGTTTAATGGCCAAATGAAGTTATGTTCACACACTCAAAAATGAATTATAAAATACATTAAAAAAGTTTGTTATTCACATCTGAAACGGGATAAGTATGAAATTTTTAACCCTGCAGTGAGGGCCATTGTCAGCAGAGGCTG
Organism: Pisaster ochraceus; assembly: GCA_010994315.2. NCBI lineage: Eukaryota > Metazoa > Echinodermata > Asteroidea > Forcipulatida > Asteriidae > Pisaster > Pisaster ochraceus. The sequence continues at coordinate 19,633,403 of CM021528.1, forward strand.
ACGTATTTTAATATTTCTATTGTCTTAACCACATTGGTCATCTCATATGCCATGATATCCTAAGCTGGACCATGCCACATTCCTAGAGGGGTGTCAATCAACAAGGGTCAGTGATTTGGTTAGAAGGGGGCAGGACCAAATGGACAGCTGTTGGAATGAATGAAAATGGTCAGACAGTAGGTCGATTGATGGAGTACTAAGCATTAAAAACATGTTATCATAATGCAAGTCGGCCTAGTTTGATCAAAACCACAGCAGGGCTCGAATTTGGGAGAAAACTCCACAAGACCAGAAGGCTTGTAGCTCAAAAGGTTTACATACTTGACCAGAAATTGTTGTACAAGACCAGTATCAAAATGTGAAAACAACTTCCTAGGTCCTGGTAACTTGCATTGAAATTTGAACAATGGACCACAAAGACATGTACAAGAAGACTGATCTCATCTGTCTATTGGCGTATTAAGTATACTTCATAAGAATTTCTCGAATTCAAGGTCAACATTTGAACAAATTTGTTTCTGTTCAAGATATCACATGGTGAAGTACGTGTATTTTTATTCAATTGAAAAACACGAAAACCACTGGCTTGGGGCCTGGGGTCCAGTGTAAAATTTGAGCCCTGCCACAGTAGATGATACAGTAGAAGGGTCAGAAACAAGATATAATTCTGCAAGGTGACTGACCTGTTGTTATTAGTCCTTTGGCACCGTTGTGGCATATAACTCAGAGTTCTGTGTAGGAAAATAGGCTGTAAAACAAAGGAGATAACTTTCATTAATTAATCTGATGGGATAAGAACAAACCTACTTACCACAACATACAAAAATATAACTTCCAAATACAATTTTGTTAACTATAAAAACATATTCATGAGATTGTTATAAAAACTTTATGCATGCATAAGAAACAAGTTACAGTTCAGCGATTACAAATTAGCCCCCAAAATTGTAAAAATATATTTTCTTATGAGGCGAAATAAAAAAATAAAACCTGTTTAATAGCATACCAGCACACTTCCTTTTTAGGGGGCCGCATGAATTTATATTTTTACCATTTCAAAGTGAGATTTTTAAAATGTGAAATGTCAACTCACATGTGGGAAAACAAAATATTTGCAAGTCAGAAACTAAACCTTTTTCTGGTTACACGGTAAACAAACGATCCTCTGTTACACATTTACGTTAGACTAAGTTTAAGATGAAGAGTTAAACAACATTTCAAGATGATTTTTTTTCTCAAATCTAACAATTCATGGTTTAATTTTACCATCGAAATGAAGAAAACAAACTTACTGCAATTTGGTTCCTTGTTCGCAGAAATCTGTAAATCTGTGTTGGCTCTGTGAGTAAATACGGATAAAAATATCAACTGAAACAATGGTTTGTTTATGGTTTATATACATCAATGTGAAGTAGGAGAAAACAGTTCCTTTTCCTGCACAAAGAGAACATTTTTCAGGTCTTCCTTCCAGCCACACTTTTAGCCCTTTTGTCCAACAAAGATGGAGTTACATCTTTTGTAAATACATGTATTCAGATTTCTGTCTGGTTGCAAGTTGCATACTGTGTAAGCTTGGGCGGTTATACGTTATTACCGAGTAGTCACGGTATTTGTTCAATACCGAAAATACCGTGAGCTGTTTTAGAAATACCGAAATACCGTCCCGCACGGTTTTCAATTTCAATACCAATAATGGAGTCCCTGGTCCAAGCTTGAGATCAAACAGAAGTTTGGCTTCTTCCTCCTTGTCCCAATTTCTATACAATAAATACTTTTTAAGGGCGCCCAAAGTTTTCATCATTTCTATGGTCGACTCGTCCGTACAAAGCATATGAAGGGGGAGGGTTAGATGGAGCTGTGTACGTACGTCTATTCTTAATAATAAAGATTTTGGGAGAAGACATTTTTCTTTTAAATACAAAAATGCATGGGGAATCAAACGCAAAGCATGGTGTGGTGTGTGATCGCTGACCACTCACTCACATCAAAGAAATAGGTGCTAGACAATTTGCCAGCTATATTAATTATTATTAAAGCCTGCAACAGCGCAAGTGAAGTAGGTTGTAATTTACTTGTGATATTCGTAACCCTCCATCCTCTGCGCCTGTAGTTGGGATGTTGGGAGGATGGACAGATGGATTGGAGGGCTACAATTATTGCAATTCAATTACAGACGTCATGGACGTAGAGTACACTCACTGCGTACATGGGCCTACCTCATTTTAAATTTAACTATAATATTATTGATCTTATATTTAAATAATACTGAAAAAGTAGAGTAAACTAAAGACAGTCCTGACAGTATTCCTAAAAAAAATAGAATAGAAATTACTTAGAATATGTTGTTGTTGTCAGGTGTCTGTGCAAATTAAACAAAATCAAAACGAGATTTGTCTTTAGAATTCACAACCAGAGTCGCCTGCGCACACAAAGAAGACCTGAACCAAAGCCTCAGCCTCAATTGTCACTCAAAATGTCAGAAAAAAGATAGAAGGTCACAATGCACGTAAAACTCCATTCCATTGACCATGTGTGTCTTTAATTCACTTCACATTATCCTGATTATTAACACTCACTTTCAAAAGCTTGAAGAAAAAGCTCGTGGTCGGCCTGCAGTTGCTCAAATTTGGGGTTCCGTTGCACGGACCTGCTGTTAGGGTGCCTGTGTGGAGCCATCTTTGTTCATCCACTTCGCTCTATTGATTTTAAATTCAACGAATTTGAAAATAAAATCATTAACCATTCCCTTCACACTCTCTCATGACTTTACCGCGGGAACACACAAAAGGCATTGTGGGTATGGAACTCAGGATCGACTACTCGTAACCGGGAAAGAATAGTCGAGTTGTAAGTCTACATTTCTTTCGATTTACTGTGTCTCACTGAATCAGGCACGAATTAAATGTTCATAACTCCCCAAACTTGACTTGCTGTGAGACAAAGTACAAGATTGACAGTTTCCGAGAAGAATATCTGATAAGTTTCATGCTGAAGACTCCCAGTTGATACCAGTGGGCCGTGCCAATCATTAACCGTGGAGGACAAATTGTTAGTTTCTTTGATTGCCTGAATCAAATCATAAAATGAGCCACAATACGATAAAAGAGCAACACTCCCCATCCCCAAGACAACAACAACAACAACAACAACAATATTAACAACAATATTAACAACAACAATGACAGCGACAGCGACAGCGACAGCAAAAGTAAAACAGCAACAACTATACGACAACCACAACAACAATAGCAACAACACAAAAACAACAAAAATAGCAACAACGCTACAACAACAGCAACAACAATAGCAACAAAGCTACAATAACAACAACAACAACAACAACAACAACAACAACAACAGCAGCAGCAGCAGCAACACTGGAAGTCACCTAATTGCAATTACAAAAATATGGGCAGCACAGTGATAATATGAATATAATATTTTTAAAGCTATGTTATTGTGTTTTGTTTTTTGTTGGTTCATTTTATCACAAAAGGCCGTCCATACTTTGTCAACCAAGGTTGGCAGATGATCGCGTCTGACCCAGTGTGACGTTATCTTTACCAAGATAGAATGGATTCACGTGTTGTGTTTGCTCTAGGATGGAGGTTTGCGTGTTGTTACGTAATAGGATGGGTATAGGAATATCCACCCATGGCACAACAACGAGAAAGGACCCTGCATTGTTGTTTGACAAGATTCTCCATGTTGGAAAATTTCGAGCTATAAAAGTGGACGTAAGATTCTCCATGTTGAAACAATTTCGAGCTATAAAAGTGGACGTAACACTATACAGAGACTTCAATTCACGTCATTATTTACGGTTCGTTCCGGTGAGTTGAATTTTCGGCTATCTATTGTAGCTAATAGTCATTTTTTTGTTAACGGTTGCACCACCTTTAGAAAGATTGGACCTCTGTTTTCAGATAACTTTCTGCAAAAAAATTAGTGGGCAGCTCTGGTAGGCCAATACTCAGCAATAGTATTTTATAGTAGGGCCTCAGGCCCTATTTGTTTGTATTTATAGCAGGCATAAATCTGATCGGTTATTGAATAACTATGTAGGCCTAATAGTCGGGGGGGGGGGAGCCAACAACCATGATTTAGTGCTGTGTAATGATTTGATTAATACGATCCAAATGACAACAAATCAATCTTATTAATTAAATAAACAAATACTCTATTTACAAATGTGTGTGTTGATCCATGAATTCCTTCCTCCATGGTTGATCCATGGAGGAAGAACCACGGAGGTCCGGATCGTGATGAGTGTTCAAATATGACCTCGTCCATGGTTCAAAGGAATGCAGTAAGAATAGACACGCTCCAAGTCCGTTGCTGTCATACTGTATCAAATTTAATCTGATTTGAATTTGATTTGAATCAATTTGTTGTAAATGTGACATGACCTTGGCCCAGTTTAAGAGCCCTTAAGCACAAAAGGTAGCTAAGCACAACTAAATTTTGCATACCAGAATAAGAAACAGAATTTAATGTATACACCATAAGTACTCGATCCCCTTTGACTGGTTTACCGCAAATTTTTGCTTCAAAGATATTGAGCTGTCTGACAAGCAGCTGTGTAAATTGGCCTTGGCTTACTGCACTCCAAAACTGGGGTGTTACAAATTAACACCGTGGGTGTTGTCACAGAATGAAAATAGAAACAAAAAAGAATCACCATTTACAAAATACGGTGTTAAAATAACACTTATTTCTGCTGACACAATTACATTGGTGTTATTTTAACACCCATGGTGTAAATTTGATTCTCTCTTGGGTATCTATAATGTGGCAACACCAATAGTGACAACTTTAACACAAAGTGTTTTCAGTGTGTTGCTGATGGTGGTACATAACTGTTTTGAGAAGATATACACATTTCCCATCGTCTACGTATCGTGCATGGAGCTATCTGTGTTATTGTGTACTAACTTACCCTGTGTTTAGATAGCCGCTATGGGCGTGTCCATGTTTGTTTTATACCATATTATAGATACCCAGTATATTGTCCACAGTAGAGGAAACAGCAAATGAGGATGATGTGTTTTAGGGCCTAAATTGTTTGTGCGGCGCATTTATGTATACAAGCAGATTTCAACTGCGGCAAACAAAACCAATTGGGATTGTGGGACGGAGTTAAAACTTTTTGTCGACTTTGACAGTTTCAGAAATATTTCTCTGGAGGATTGGAACTGTTATGAACTTAATTATTGGCGAAATTTCAGATTCAATCCTAAGTATTCGTTATTATAAAGCAGAACGAGTTTCCACGATGTGTGTGCGAGTGCATGGGTGTACGTGTGATTCTCTTTTTGTCCTAATGAGTTTTTCTTTTTTCTTTCCTGCAGGAACGAAGTGCAGCTTCCTATAAAGCTAGTGTATTCTCTTCGTAATAAGTGACGTAATTGCGGTTTCTAGTCAACATGATGGACACCATTTACGACTGAACTTTTATTTTTAAGCACCGTATTTTGTGGTTCCAGCGAATACAAAGTAGGAATAAGCATGGGGGTAGGCAACAGACGCCGCGCCGCCGCCCGGAGGCACCGAGTGCACCATCGGCGTCAACATCAGCGTCGCCATCATAGTCAACACCACCACCGCGCTCACCACCACCGCCGCGCTCACCACAATGTTACCCATGTGGGGCTTGCGTTGTTCGGTGCTCAACGGCATCCACGGACCCCGCAAGGCAATCAAGCTACCGTAGTAACAACCGTCAGTACAACCACTTCATCGTCGTCGACCAGCGGTAACCATCGCCGACTACCACCGTGGTGCGGGTGCGTGGTGGTTAGCTCGATCTTACTGGCAGTTTCAATCGTAGGGTTTGCAGTTCCAGCCGTCCCTATACCAGTCGGGATAACAAGCATGTTTATGTTTTGCCTGATAATCGTTGTGCCTTTTGTTTCGAACTTATTACGGACCCGTGCAGCCCGGAGAGAAGGTGTGGTCAACGATCCCGAAGCCCCACCACCATCTACAGTTACCGGCGGCGGACGGACAGTGGTCATTACTGAAATGTCAACAGTTGACGAAGCAGGTTCGGCAAATGGGTAAGTCATTTTTACCATGATTTAGTGTGAGATTAAAGACTTGTCATTTTTTTGTTTTCCATTCCATGTGGAGTCCATCTATTGGGGAAATAGTATAACTCAATACAGCAGAGCATTGCTCATCGATAACCGCAAATTTGAAAGTTGTTATTTATTTATTGACAAAACTTGGAGTGATTAAGCGCGAGAAACATCTTTCAGGTTTGTCTTCTTTCCGTGATTTGAATGAGACTGGTTTCCGCATTCGTTTATTAACGTATTTTTTATCTCCTTATTTTGCTGCAGCCCACTGGGAGGTATACCGGTATTTAACTACGACCCACCTCCATCGTTCACTGAAGCTATGGCAGACACTGCATCTCCATCTGCACCCTGGGTGGCAGGGGCTCCAGCACAAACACCTCCTGGGTACCCATCTAATATTGGAGGAACACTACAAGATCCTGTATATCCGCCGATGGGGGCGCCCCTCAAAGAAGAGGCACTGCCTCCACCGCCATCTTACGATGACGTCATTAGCGGAGGGAATACATACACACCACAATAAAGCCGTATCACCTGTCACTTAAAATGTGTCTTTGTTTTGAAGCGGCTGTGTTTGAATCAATAACATATTAACGGCCTCATTTTTATTGTACCATAATTTCTCTTTCGTCTAACTCTACCTCTCAATGATATGTATATATTTTTTTACCACGGGGAACTTGTGCTTAATAACGTTTCTTATAGCTATTGCTAATAATGCAAAGTGTATCAATTTTAAAACTATTTTAAGATTGTATATCAAACAATACGTATTATTTGTTGCAAACAAGTTGCATATGTTAATATATAATGTTTTATGTGTAATTTAGGTATTATTATACCTACAATTTTCTTAACGTCCCTCTGGGTTTCCAAATAAAAGATAAAAGTTCGTTAAGCCTGACCAACCACAGCAACTATCATCAACATCATCACGTGCTAAACACGTGCGTCTCCGCCCCATGACCATCCAGTCACAGAGAGGGCAAACTTTTGGACGCGCAGTTGCGACTGTGATTGGTCAAGTGCATTAAAAGGCGGAGTTTAGAGAATTGATCCATGAACCAATCATTGCTTGTCGTACCGGTACATTTTTATTCTATAAATTTTCAACACATTCGACTCATAAAAATGTGCTCTTCCAAAATAAGTATTAACTCAGAGGTGACCATAGCAACCAAGTATAAATGGCTAAAGATAAATTTGACTGCCGATTGTTTAAATCTGTATAATTACTAATTGAACCAGCATTTGCTGTTCAGATGTTTTTTAAGAGATAACTTTTATAATGTAGAAGTTCATTGAAAATATAATTATTGTCCAGTGATTAAAACAAGTTGATATACAATTAGTAGAAATAACGGATCAATCGAAAATTTACCTGTACCCACAACCCATTGTGTGATAAGTAATTTTTATATAAGAAATAATATGCATCTTTTGTTTCATAATATTTTACAGAGACACGAAGTATACGAGGTTGCGCCTTCTCAGCAGCGGCGGCGCATCGGGGAGAGTGGGCGGAGCAAATACCCCAAAGTTACTTTCTTTGCCCCCCTTTTTGTAACACTGTCAGTATTTCCACCTCAAGTTTTACCTGATGGCCAAAATTGAACTTGACCGCAAGCCATTACACTGATATCAATGCAATTATGTTTGCGTTATCCCAGCTCAAGAATAAACGGTTATTAAGTCCATCATTGGGGTAGCCTCAATGCTTTTTCAGCAGTACGGTAAACGATGTCCCTTTGGTAATTACTCCAAAAATTAATGAGCATAAAAACTAACTTGGTAACGAGCACTGGAGAGCTGTTGATATTTAAAAACATTGTCATCAACGGCTTCCTTTGAAGTAATAGTTTTAGAGATATAAAGGTATTTTTTCACCAAAACAAATTGAATCTGAGAAAGGCTTCAGGCATGAAGCCTTTCTCAGGCATCTGAAAGCATACAATTCCGTGCAGAAAGGCTTTTTCTTTCGTTATTTTCTTGCAACTCTGACAAATTGAGCCCAAATTTTCACAGGTTTGTTATTTTATGCATGTATGCTGGGATACACCAAGTGAGGATACTGGTCTTTGACAATTACCAAAATTATACCCTGCCTTTAACGATCAATGTTTTCACCCTTAAATTTAAGCATGCCCCCCCCCTCTTTCCCCGACCCCAGATCCGGGTTCCGCCACTGCTTCTCAGACTGCTTCTCGAGGTGGAACTCGGTTATTACAAAGAGTGCTTAAAGACAAAGTATACCTTTGGTTTTTGCAACCGTTGGATTGTTTTAATCCTATATAAATGTTGATACACAATAAAACTAACATGTGAAAATTTCATTTCAAAAGGTGGTCGCGTTTTGGAGGTATTGCCGGAAATCCCGAGCGATGTCCACGCCGGAAGAATAATCCATAATATAGGAATACACAATCTGAGAAATGTTACTGACAGTAACCATTCTCAGATTAAACTATTTGGAGATACAAAATGATATATTTTTCCATAACTGCAGTACTTCTAAGTGAAATGTTTCTCAAACTGCATTATCCTACCCAAGCTGATGTACTTCTCACCAAGCAAGTTTTTATTACCATTAATTTTCAGAGTCATTACCAAACGTATAAGACTCTTTAAGACTGTAATGTATTGGGCTAGAAGGTGACACGGTACCTTTGAGTCTGATACAGATTCATTTCTACTGATTCAGATGCATTCTTGATCCGACTGGGATGGTGGCACACGCCCTCTGTGGATTGGAAAACTAAACAACTTTATCTGGACCTTTTTGCAGAGTCGCCTTCTAATGTAATGGTCATTTTCGGCGTGTTGGTTGCTAACAGAATTCGATATGAAATCGTTACTGCACAAAAAAGTGACTTAATAAAAGCACCGACGTCTGACCTTTGACCCACTTGAGGCTTGAACTATTTAATCCAATTTTGAATCTAACGTTTCATAAAGCTGTTACGCATGGTCTTTCTTGCTATAGCAAAAGCTTGAAGAAAACCAGTGCTCAAATGCACATTAAATGGCATTTTGGCTGTACACCTGCATCGCCGGGCTAAGCAAAATTCATGTGGAATAAACAAACTCCTGTGCTTTACATCTTGACGATGAGCGGCACTTGGAATGGTCCTGTTCATTTCACGTGTGTCAGCGAATGCAGGGTTCACAGTAAATTAATGGAAAACCTAGAAATGGCTATCTAGAAATGGAAAAAGAAGAAGTCAGAAGGGAAGATGGAGAGACGAAATCCAGACATGCTCAAACACTACAACTTGGACCAGAATAGCAAGAATGAGAAGCGAATGGAAATTTCATAAGAAAGGCTTCATCCAACAGTGGACGAACAAGGCCTGCTGATGAGGAGGATGATGAATGGCAAAGTGCAAGGAGAGACCACCTTTAAGTTGCGTACTCGTAATAAAATCTTTGCAACAAGTGTCCACTTCCTACATTACTGTACTCCAGATTCAGCTTCTTTGCCTCATTACTGTATTCAACACACGTATATCTCACATCCCGTCGATCTCCTTCACCACCCTGCGGAGAAATCGAAATGCGGCGACGGTATGAGTTCCCGCCCCTGGACGTTGCCAGACGGTATACCGTCAACGTCAGTGAAACCAAGTCCTGTGAAAAAAATATGGGTCGATTATCAACTCGTCATTGCCGGCTGCGCACATCAATTGGTGTATTCATCCGGGGGAAGGAGGTTGGAAGGGGGAGGAGGTTGGGGTGTAAGTTTTCTTCACTCACTCAGATGAGGTATAAATATTCATTAGATGACGTTTTGGGGGCAGTTTTATTTACTCAGGAGGACAGCTTCCAGGTCACAAGCGGTGAAGTAACTACTTAAGCAGTGGGAGTAACAAGACATTTTGTTATACACACCCCATTGTTTGTAAATGTATAACTTTGATTGGCTATGCTTTCCCGTTTTTTTCTGGATACTCTCCCTTAATCCTTTGCTCCTCTTTTTGCTA
>CM021528.1:19648728-19665669 GCA_010994315.2 Pisaster ochraceus
TTTTTTTATCCGCTGAACGAATTTGTCAGGTGATGCTGTTTCAAAACGAAAAAAACATATACACAGACTTTCGTCTGCCACGGACAATGCACATATTACAAGTAACTTGCAAAATTGTTTGTGTGACTGATGGACGTGAGATAATGTCAGGATCCCTACAACCGTGATTAATAATGACGGCTGGCGTTTTTTTTCCCCATGCAATACCTTAACAGAAACCTTAAAATTTTCTCGAATCTGTGAAAATAGCTATTTAAAATTTGAAGCTAAGCTTTGGGGGTCTAATTGGCCCCAAAACAGACATACAATTTATAAAAATTTAAGTTACTAAATTGGGGGACCCATCTACTAAGATATACGCCATCAAAGTAGTGTTTACTCTTCACATTGCTACACAGTTTCTGGACGAAAATTATAGTATTGAGAACAATTTGTGTAAACAAACAGTACAAGTTTTGAGGCTGTAAATATTGTCCCTTTGATGTTTTAATGATAATTGTTGATACCAACAATGTGTGTTCAGACAATGATTTATGGTTTCACTGATGAATGTCCTTCACATTCAATCTTTGTTTTAATATCCCCTTTAAAAGTGACTGTGGATCCGCGCGCATAGGACCTGGTTGCTGCTGCTGTTGTTGTTGTTGTTGTTGTTGTTGTTGTTATTGTTGTTGTTGTTACTGCTGCTACAGTGCTGTTGTTGTTTTTGTTGTTGTTGTTGTTGTTGTTGCTGCTGCTGCTGCTGCTGCTGCTGCTGCTACAGCTGCTGCTGCTGCTACAGCTGCTGCTGCTGCTGTTGATGTTGCTGCTGCTGCTGTTGTTGTTGTTATTGTTGTTTTCGCAAAAGGCTCAGTTTCTTACACCGGAAACCTCTCTCAAAGCACTTGGTAAACAATGGTATCTTTACACTAAGTAAATTTTCAGATTTAATTTAGAAGTTGTTTTTCTGACATCCGATACTCTGTTTTTTAATTTCCTGCACAATGTTTGTGCTGAATGTCTGATAATAATATACGATAAAAATGGTAAATATTCAAACAAATATTATGAATCTGATCAGTAATCCAAATTAAATCTAAAGGGAATCCCCATCCAAAGAAGTTTGAAATGTCCTTCACTATTCAATACATGAAATTATTTCCTTATACGGCTAAGACCGCGCTGCTGGCAGGTGCAGGTATAAGTGCCTTCCGGCAAACAGTTCGTTTTTACGGCGCGTAAGCGATTTTGTTTTCCACCGTAATGCCAAGATTGGAGTTAGACCTAATCCACATGATGGAACGCCGTTCAGATACGGATTTTAAGCTCACCACAGTGTTTTGACGACAGCGCAGGGAAAAAAACATTGCCGTGTTTTACTGACCGTGAACAAATCACTCGTCGATGCGGCAGAAACATCACCTTCGGGCGAGAGCACATCCCCTGAAATCAAAATTCAACCTCAATATGTAAGGAAAAAAGTTGTTTTTGTTCTAACATAACAATTTGAAGGCCTTTTGAATCATAAAATGTAATTATATTTTCATGGCTGTTTGATTACTATGGTGAGTATACCCTTTCGTGACCTCAGTTTTTTCCCTCTCCTCTCCATTTTTGCTGCGAGATGATGATTTTTTGAGGACACTTTTCCCGATTACTTGAGATTTTCCACGATCTTAGCAAAACAATCCAATTACAGTACCGGTACTGTTTTACATGAAGCGCGTAGGGAACTCGCGGTAGGCTCAATTTAACATGATAACAAACATCTTACACTAAGAAGTGATTGCCTTTTTTTCCTTGCAAAGAGCAAGGTTCATGGGACGGGGCTACTATTTCTCCGAGTGGTCACAAAACAGTCGTTTTTAATATCTTTAATAAAATTTCATCTATTATATTTTGAGGAAAGGTGTCATTAATATAATGATAAAGCTTCCAATCATCAAAGTGCTAAAGGTTGGCAACGGTTCGAGTTCCAAATAGAGTTTTCACCTCATCATCGGGTGCGATTTTCAATGGTAGTAGAGTCAAATAAGACCAGAAAGTATTTGCCTTTAATGTCCAATTTCAATTTAATCTCCACGGAGCCTCTACAGAATTATAATTATTTTTTATTTTTTATTTTCCGACTTTTTCCGCAGTAAATCACGCCAGGGCCCAATTTCGTGGCTCTATTACCGCAGAATTCTGCACTGGCTTACGGAGCCTGTAGGATATAATTCTATGGGGGCCGTAAATGCTGAATTCCGCGGTAAGCAGAGCCATGAAATTGTGCCCACATGTCTTTATGGACTCATTCAAATTCATGAAAACGATTGTAAGGTATAATTATTTCCTATATAATAACATGTCTGATTTGTCTTTTAATGAACATTAGACTCCCGTTCCCAACTTGTTCTTCATTCATCTGTTCACTTCATCTTGAACCTGGTCATGTTTTCTCGAGACAAAAGCTCAAAAATGTTGACAAAAGGAAACAATATCCAGAGGAAATTAGTGTGAAATTGCCAGTCGCTAGTCAATACGATTTGCCTGCCTAGGATTGCCTGCGCAATATTGACATAGCCACAGCGCGAATAAAATACTGCGGGAGCAAAGGCCCACCCGTATCGAAAGTGAGCGTAAAACTTGCTCAAAATAGAAAATCCAACCTCACATTATTATGTCTTGCATGTGCTAGCCAAAATAAAACGAAAGAAAAAGCTTTTTTAATCAACAAATTCAATCATACTTTCATGGCTGTTTGATGACATCTAGTCCGGCCTCGGTTTCGTCTGATTTCCTACTGTGAGATGCGGATATATTTTGAGGACACTTTTCCCGTTATCTTACTCGTGTGAAGCAATCAAATAAAAAAACTCGCTCTGAATTTATCAGTGGTGGCCCTATGCGATTTTAATGTTACACTCATGCATGCGGGAATTGGGAAAGGCACAATGCGTGAATCACTCCCAACTTCTTCTGAAGGGCCGGATACAAAAGACAAGCTTTTTGCATAAAGGTCTACTCAGATTGTACCCTCCGTTTCGTTGAAATAGTTTTCCCAAGCCTGCGTCCATTAGGAGTATTCCACTGTGACTATTTGCTGTCTAATTCTTATTCAGGTATATTCAGTTTCGAATATCCGCTTTGAAGTTTGCCGGTATCTGATGAGATGATATCTCTCTTACCGATATAGAGTCACGTCTCTTCAGTATAATATATAGATCAAACTATTATTGATAGTGGAGAGTTGTTTTACACGGAGCTGCCCCACATTCTGAAAATGTTTTATATACGAGTATGTTTTTGGGTCATTGCATCATCACGTACAAGGGGCTCCTCTTATTGGACGTTAAACACCCATGGGGTTAATCATTACAATGTAAAGCATGATACTCCATTCAGGGGCAATGGGAGAGGTCCAGTTTGGTTGAACAAACCTTCCCAGGGCAGCTTTCAAGCAAAAATCCGTACCCTGGCATAATATTTGTATAGCAAACTGTGCTATCAGTTTTCATGTTCTTCATCACGTACCTAGGTTTAATGTTGATGTCGACAGAAAACATCATGCAACGACTGTTTAATATTGTAATATTCCACAGAAGAATTACACATAAATACATACAAATTACTCTCAAATGTCTTGTTGTTAAAGGTTAACATCTCGGTACAAAGCTTAGCCTATGTCGAAACGTTTCTATATTTTGCTGGCCAGGTGTCTCGAATCACTGTTTTATGAAGAACAACCTCATTTAATCCAGTTACCGCGTACTCATTCTACTGTAAAGAAAATGGGAAACCGTGCAAGTCAGCATGAAACAGCAAATGTATTTCGAATTAGATTATGCTAGCGTGCATAATACCAACGCATGTGCGTGGTGGGGTTAGCACGTCGACATGAGTTAGTCCTTGTTGTTTGTTGTTGTTGTTGGTTTTTCATAACACGTCTTTTGTAATTTGTCTGACGCTAATCAAATGAAGGTGTTTCTTTTTCAACCATAAAACCTCAAAATAACTGTGTTATTTAATGCAGATAATAAAATCGTGTGCGTCGTAATGACGCAATATCTTTTTAGCACGTACTATATCGGATATTGTCGTGTATGCTTACAACAAACAATATATTACATCATGTTTACCTGTTTATTTGTTTGTTGGTTTGTTGTTGCTGTTGCTGTTTGTGTTGCTGTTGCTGTTGTTGATGTTTTTGTTGCTGCTGCTGCTGTTGCATGCTGTTGCTAATAATTCCCGTGTTCCTTCTGTTGTTGCTGTTGCTGTTGCTCTTGCTGCTGCTGCCCGCTGCTTACAATAAACAACATATTACATGATGTTTACTTCTTCTTTTGTGGGTTTGTTGTTGGTGGTGGTTTTTTGCTGCTGCATGCTGTTGCTGTTGCTGTTGCTAATAATTTCCGTGTTGCTGTTGCTGCCGCTGTTGCTATAGGCCTATCAAGAATATTCTGAAATAAATCGCTGATCATGCAGTGCTTTCAAAAGCATCATCGTGAAAGGCAAGGCAAAAATAAGTGGTTTTCCCCGATGCAGATTACGTCAAGACTTCCAAGACACTGTTTCATTTCTATACAATTGGCAGCTTTAAGATCCTAATCCGCCCAGTCAGTTTCCGTGTGCTGAAGCATTAGCAATAAGGCAATGTAAAAAAGCTACTTCACAGGATTTAAGAGTTAATAGAAAAATTGTCAAGAGACAAGGCTAATCTGATCGGGATCGACTGACTTTAATCTGTCGGTGCCTGGGGATGTCAAATTGACGTATTTAATCGTCTGCTTACAAGGTGAAACCTCGTTCCCATGTCTATTCGTCCCATCTGGACTCTGGATAACGCGATTTAGTAATGTTGATTGTCGATAACACTAGGATTGATTGTGGGCAGCTGCCAAGTTGCATCAAATCACACCGTCTTCAAAAGAATGGATAACCTTCGAGCAAATTGAATTTTTTGAAAACGATTCTAATCGAAATTCAAAGTTGCCCGTACAGATCATTCTGATGTGTAAGAGCACTTGATAAAGTGTACAGGCCGAACAACTTTAATGTTCTTACCCAGTGCGTAATAATAACCACATGTTCATTTAGAAAGATTAAACTTTAGTCCGATCTGGCTTTTTGCGGAGGAGACAAAATTATCATGCACCAGCAAAACGCATAAAACACACCAATTACTGATATCTCAGTCCACGCTCAGTCAACACATTAGATACACATTCAAAATATATTCTGTTGCATTATTTTTAAAATCAATGCCATCTCGATCTCCCTTGTAACAGCTCCTTCTCTCAGAAAGGATGTCGTACCCTGAGAACGAGGTTTCTATATCATCCTCCCTCGTTCTCACTGTGGTTGTTTATGTGGGTGTCAACATGAACGAGCGACTCTTTCACGTCTACATTCGACGCGATGCACGAGTTTAGTAAACACGTTGCGTCGGGACGACCGTAACACTCAGTGGGCCGGTGGCCGGGGGACGACAAGGAAAACACGGTGCAGCTCGATGAGTGATAGAAGGAGGGAGAACAGTCTACACTTCGCAGTCAATATACACAAACAGCGATCAATTCTGTTTGACAAGTTTTAATTCTTTATGGGTTGGTTTTATTAATAAAGTCTGGCGTCTATAGCTAGGATTCTTCCCCTCGGGCAACGGTTGATAGAAGGATTTGGGCGCCGGGGAATTCTCTAAACGTAGGTGAACGTTGTCCAAACAACAGGTTAAACAAACACTGATCTGCTGTTATCTGCGTTCAAACTGAAGGTAATGCAGTTTGCATCTTAATTTTCGTATCAATGAATATAGCTCATATCAGACATGGGGGTAAAACACACATTTTTTGAATTTATAAACAGGAAAGAAGCAATTGGCTGTGGAGACAAAATTCGCTATTTGTATTATTTAACAATGATTAGTTTCAACATGGACACTCACTGATTAAAAAGTTCATATGATACCAATTCTCCAGAGAAAAAAATTCCCTCTCAATGCTCTCTGATTAAAACGTTCAAACCATTACCGATCCTGCAGAGAAATTCCCTCTGAAAGCTCACTGATTCTGAAGTTCACACTAGTACCAATCCTCCAGAGAAATATTTCCATCTGAAAGCTCACTGATTCTGAAGTTCACACTAGTACCAATCCTCCAGAGAAATATTTCCCTCTGAAATCTCACTAATTCTAAAGTTCATACCAGTACCAATCCTCGAGAGAAATATTTCCATCTGAAAGCTCACTGATTCTGAAGTTCTTACCAGTACCAATCCTCCAGAGAAATATTTCCCTCTGAAAGCTCACTGATTCTAAAGTTCGTACCAGTACCAATCCTCCAGAAAAATATTTCCGTCTGAAATGTCGCTCATTATAAAGTACATCAGTACCAATCCTCCAGAGAAATATTTCCATCTAATAAAGTTCATACCAGTACCAATCCTCCAGAGAAACATCTTCGAATGAAATGTTGTCAAAGTTGAGGAAACAGCGTTGGAACTCAACAAACCATTATTGCATATTTCGACTGTCAACGCAATCAAGCTACATGGATTGTCAAGACCGATATAACTCGCACAAAAGTGACAAAGCATAAACCGTGCATTCATCTCGAAATTATTGTGCCATCTCGAAAATATGTCACCGATTTGAAATGTGATGCAGGATGTGTATGATGTGGTTATTGGCAAACTAAAGGGTTGGTATTTATGTGCCCTTTAAAAAAAACAATATAATGGTACCTTTAAGAAGTGAGACCTGACTAAATGGTTGAAACAAAACAAGCATATACTGCCTTCCTCTTCGCATCTATTTCACATCCACTAAAACCCACCCGTAACACACACTATACAACACAACATGCAATCCTATATTGAATTGATCGGAGACAAACATCAATTCGCAGACTGAGTATTAGAATCAGCAGCCCTAGGCCTCCTTTTAAAGGCGCGGAGAACATTGCCCCTGCCAACACGATGCATCAAATTGAACCAAATTGGCGCCACGGTCCAAACAGTGGGGTTGGATATAGAGCCGCGTCCTCCCAGGCCCCTGATGCACACACGGACTACTAAAATTACACCGTGAAATTGCATTTCCCCCCCCCCTCTCTTCTTCTTCTTCTTCGTCAGGATTTCATCCCACAAAGTTCAACTCTCTGAAGAGGATTTCCTCAGCGATGTGGGCCCGTAAGCAGTACTTTATTTGTCTAGATAATCTCCGTTGACATTGGATATTGATTTCGGATGGGAGGTGTAAGCTTCGATAAATCAAACGGCAGGCCCTGCAATCACGGGAACCATGAGAATGATAAAACAAAAATTCCTGGAGGGGGGAAAAGGCAGGTAGACGGGAGAATTGGTGTCACGTGCAAGATGAGATGGAAAAAAGTGAAAGCCCGATGTGAAATGTATACACGACAGAACAACCCGGCCCTTTACGCTGAACTCATAAGTACGATAGGTTGAAAACAGGGGGGAACATGCGAGAGCGGCTAATGGTTCGTATTTTTTGTCCACTTTGAGGGGTCGGCGCGATCAGATATAATGTTGAGTTTGTACAATTTGTTGTGTACCATGCCGGCAAAGCGAGCGTGCCTGGCAGAAGGTCACAAGCATTTCACATGCAAAATCATTTTGTTTCCAGAAAATCGACTTTCAAAGTTTGACCTTTCCTCAGACATTGGTCTGTTAGTCAATGTACCAAATTTACATTCATTACATGGATGGGCAATCGTACACAACCGTACAATCCTAAACAACATATTTTTTCATCACTGTTTTCAAATGCTTTGCACTAAAGCCAGTCCCGCAGAGAGTCGTGAGACATTTTATTACATCCCCCTGACGGACACCAGGCGAAGTTGGTGAACCAGTTAAAATACATCATTGGTTTTTCCAAGCGTAAAGTAATCCTCACCTTCCTGTTACTGGCACGCACACACACATGTTTGTGAATCCCGTAAATTGAGGACTTCTCTTTGTTCTCCCATTGTTTGGACTTTTTTTTAGCGAGGTCCCCATGGGTTTCGTACACGAAAACGAAGCGAGGATGTCTTCGGTCTGCCAAACACAGAGATCCCTTTTGTTAAAGTCATCGGTTTCAACGGGTAGACCATAGTATAGAATATAATACTTAGATCGGACGTGCGTGCGCAGAATAAAAATATTTACAATGTCAATTTCGTGTTATTGACATTTAGGATCATGGCGAGCAAGATGGTACTGAGCAGATTGATAGATACAGCACACCACACAGCTGATCTGAGGTTTTATTCTGTAAAAACGAAGACCGGCGGAAAATAATGCTGTGTGAATATGCCCAACCCAACAATCCTTTTGTCGATGAAATAATGACATAAAAAGAGAACATCGTTAAAGTTGCCTGGCCCAACATTCATGTTTACAGTATTAGGAAGCCATTTTGACGCTATCAAAAAATTATGTTTTGGGGCAATTAATTGGGCAAAACAAACTGTATTAACTGTAATATAAAGACAGTCCCAAAACACAGGTCAGCTGCGACCTAGCCTGCCGTTCAAGGGCAATGCGTCCCAAACTAAGCTTACATACTAGGTCTTAAAATGTACACGTAAACAGAAATTGCTTGCACTATTCACAAGTAAATAGAAAACCATATATCGTTGTTTAAATCTGCTTCAAGAAAATACAATCTTGTATCCGCTTCTGAGATTGGACTGACCAATAATTAAGTGATTCCAAAGGGCTCGTTTTTATTGCCTTCCAGTATAACACCCAATCCATAAATTACTGTGATTTTGGAAGTCTTAAAAATGTGGGTTTTTTCGCGACTTCAGCAGCTTAGTACTGCTTTTAATCCGTCAGGTTCCTTGGTTGAAAATAATACATTTTCCCGGTATGAGTGTAACCCTCATGTCTTTAAGAACAAGGTATACTTGGAATGCGTCTCAATTGCCCAAATTATCTCCTGAAGATGACTAGAGCAGACAGTCTATGCTGGAACAAACTATCGCAGCCCAATTTCACGGCTCTGTCTACTGCGGAATTCTGCAATTAAACTCACACTTCCAGACAGATTCAAGACAGACTCAAAACAACATAAAAGTAATTGGAATGCAAATTGAACAGGTAAAAGAATACGTTTATCTTGGTCAATTATTCTCTCTATGGGATTGGGGGATTAGGGTTGGCTGGCAAGCCTTTGAAGATGCAGCAACATTAGGAAAAGCAACTTCTTGATTCGACAGAAAAGAAGGGCCATCAACCAATGCACACAATTCCTGCCATTTCTATGGGGCTGAAGCCTGGACACGTAGGCTATGCCTATACATCAAACATGTCGAGGAAACCAGCTCACACCAGCCCAGCACAATATGGAACATGTTAAAGATCAAACACGACAGAAAAGGAAACAAGACATCTAAGCTACAATTTCAAAGGTAGAAAATGGCAATTTGCTTGCATGTCTGCTGGTAGAACAGACGATTGATGGAGTACACAAATAACAAATAGGACACCACACGAGGGGAAAGGGAATAGGGGACGCCGGAGAAAGATGGAGCGATTAGCTGCACCATGACTGGTGTAATAAATATTAATCTAGCTAGAAGTAGAGACTTTGGCGACATCATGCTGAGACTTTTTACCCTGCAATGAATCGACGAATGTTGAAACTACAAGTAGCATTCTCTGCTTACGCGGCAAGAGCCAACTTTAGTAAACGAGGACGTCAAGTACACACGCGCACAAGAAAACGTTTCCTCACATGTGGTTATACGCTTACACTAACAACATTTTTTTTCTTCTGAACCTTAACTTCTGATTCGCTTCTGATAAGTAGAGTCATAAAATTGACATGAAATTACTTCCTTGTATGGCCTTCATGTAGAGCCTTAAATCCCACATGATCGTTTTACTTCAATACTTTATTCCCGAGGCCATAACAGCAGGTGTTATCGTTGATGTCTCCGCCACAATGGCCTCAACAAGACCGGTAGATTCAAATTGTTGAAGAGGCCATACTTTTGAAGAGAGACATGTATGTTGAACGTGTAACTTGTTTGTTTGGCTGTTTGCGCATGTACGCTCCCATAATGCGTCCCTCGTCATATTGTTTCCAATAGTTATACCGTGCTCAGTCTTCACATCCCTTAATACAGTGTTTGTTTTCTTCTTTCAGACAAAATCTATAGCTGCAGTGAGAAAGATAGATTCTGTCGTCCATTCTATGAAGGGGGTGTCACAAGATGTCACGAGGGTCCAACAGACATGTTCATTACGACGACGACGTCATTGCCAAGAAGCTCCACCGCAGCAGCAGGCGACAGCGACGACGGCGACGTGTCAGCCGACGCGCCAAGATCTACGGTGCTGCTTTCCTGCTGGCGCTCACCGGGTTTTTCTGTCTAGTTCCAGGTACAAGCCTAACGGTCGTCGCATTCACAAACGGGACAAATTCACGGGAAAGTATTTTGAAACTCTTAGGGCCTGTCTTCGGCGGGGTGGGTGTGTGTTTAGTAGGTATAAGCATCGGTTTGGTGTGCTATGCGGTTATCCAAAAACGCAGATCACGCAAGAATAAGGAACTCCGCCATCTTGGTTATCACCAGGACGTTGACGATAACGGGTACCAAGGAAGTTCAACAAAGGACGTTACATTGGCTGCTGAGGTCCGCCTCCTTGATGCAGATAAAGAGACCAGCACTCTGAAACTCCAGCACAAGTTGGTCCCGAATCACCTTGGGCACGGGAGTCTTCGAAAGGGTGCCCCTCACGGCGGGGATTCGGTATCTCCTTCATCAACGGTTATTGTGGATATCATACAACCCCCGCCTTCAGTGACTGTCAGTATGGTCGGGAAAGGGGAAGCCACATCTGCTGTTGCTTTAGGCTCTCCTGATGCCGCGAAGGACAGGTTTGTATTTTCTGTTTATCACATTTGTAGAGAAATACGAAACGTAAAACAAATAAAAGGGCGAAGTTCCACCATGTTTACAAAAGGCGGAGGTAATACCATATCACAATGGTTCTATAGATGTACACACTCCTTGCATTTTGAAAACCAATATATGGCAATAGTGTAAAAAATAAGGTAATAAGGTTCTTCATAATGTTTTTAAAAAGGCCCCACCTCCCTCAGACAAGTTTAAATAAAACAACCTTAAAAAAAAGGTAAATGAATACTAGGGACTATGGTGTTGGTGATCACACTATCATTATCTTACTAATGAGTTGCGGCGGTTACAAAAAAATCGCTCTTGATAGGCCTAGAGATGATTGCATTTTTGACCGCAAACCTATAATTTGTGTTTCCTTATGCAAAGTTTCAAGTCCTATTTAAACACGTACACTGCAAAAACTGGTGTGTTAGAATTGACATTGGGTGTTGTCACATTATAGCTACCGGAGAGAGAATCCAAATTTACACCATAGGGTGCTAAAATAACACAAATTTCTGCCACGACAATACATTGGTGTCATTTTAACACCCCAATATGTTAATTTTGATTCTGTCTTCGATATCTAAATGTGACAAGACCCACGGTGACACCCCATTTGTTCAGCGTTCAGTACCTGAAAGCTTTGAGAAACAGTCGCAATGATATCAGTGCCGTATCTCTGCTTTAAACGGGTTTTTCTACCATAAAAATCAATACACCACATCACCGACTGTACTTGTAACGGTCTGAGCGGCTTGAGAGGTTAGCCTCAAGCGCAGCCTGAAATAAGCTTCTGACATTGAGTACGGTGTCAGTGTGGTGAAGTGTCCACGCTATTCCACATTGTGCCATGGGGCGTGGACTCGCGACCGTAGACTGTAAACGCGCCCCTGAGGCACCAACGGAACGGTTACCACAGAAACGGCACGGGCAACGTCTATCTGTGACTACGGAACAACTGTCATTAACTTGCGAATCGATCTGTTCTAGGGTATCTCAGTGAAGGAGACGGTGTACTGTCACCGCATTCATCACAGCTCATGCCATGACAATTCAACCTCTATATTAATATCTGCCCACTGTCCAATTTGATACCCATCCCTTCTTCACTAACTGTAACGCGAAACTCCTACCTTTATAGCCACAGTTACGTGAATGATAAAAGCTCGTTACGATCTCAGGTTGCTGATAATATTGAGACACTGTTGTATGAAAAACTGAGTTGTTTTACACCCTCTGATCAGCAGAGCTAAATCTTGTGTGCACAACAAAGGTCCTTAATCATGTTTCAGCCATCTTGTATCGATGTCACCCCGAACTGAGACTGGACCAAACATAAACTAGACCCCCGTTTGTGTTACGGAAATAACACAATTCATTATTGTTGTGCATAAAAGAAAAGGAACAAAAGTCTCTGCTGCTTGATGATAGTAGTTTTTCTCCGAGGGGTTAGATTCAAATGTGACCCGGTGTATCGAGAACCAAACCATACATCCAGATGTTTGCTAACACTCTTCCAACGAGCTCTTATTCGTGTGAAAAGCTTCATCCATTTTCGTGTCCGTTTACGTTTTGTCGCGTGGTGCAGTGTTTGGGAAACCGCGATATAAACACACGTGATATTAAAGGTACGGAAAGATACCTTCTAAAATGTGGTGTGTGGCAAGTTTGTTTAGTCGAGCGATCAAGTTCTGACGGCTGAATCATCAGAGTGTGGGTTCGATTCCCAGTCATGACACTTGTGTCCCTGACCAAGACACTAATACCCGTAATTGCTTCTCTTAACCCATACAGTTGTATAAACGGGAACCTGCGAGGGCTGAGATTGTCACTCGGATTGACCCTTAGCTCTAATTTAAGCAGCTTGAGGTTGTATGCTCCCAAATGAGTTGAATGGTCTAAATATGACTGATAAAATAATAATGTTGTAAGTGCCTTGAGCTACTTAGGATGTGTGCGCTAAAGTAATAAGAACGCTATCGTATACACATTATTTTACTGAGATTTAGCACTCTCATAAAAGCATTGCGTTAAAGTAGCATCGGTTACGTTGATTTATACAGAAGGAAACATACAAGATGTCCAATCCAGCATTCAGGTGCAGTTCAAAGGCCTACTAACGCCTTGAAAAAGAGTTTCTTTGAGACATTAAGCGTCCAACTCCCTTAGGCCTAAGCTCTTCGCGAACTGTTGAGTGTTGCTGGTTGTATTGGACAAAACACTCCCGAAGGAACGACCGGGTATCCGACCCTTAATTCACTAATTCACTAAACCTAGTTCTGCGCCGTAAATGTAGGTTGAATCCACCGCCGTGTATTGATGCCGAATCTCCCCCTAAATGCACGATTAATTGTCTTGAACGGATTCATGTTGGGGTGTCGTTGTATGACAAATAGATCAAACTTATGGGAACCTGTAGGCATTGACAGTGCACGTGAATATCTTATAACCAGCAATTCCATTTTGTGTATGAACATATATATAAAAAAGGAAACCAACTTTAATCCCATCCAGGTGCACAAGATATTTGTGGCCCATCAGTTAAACGAATGATTGTTTGTAGCAAGTCATTGGAGAATTCACCGTGGAAAACACAGTTTCCTGCGAACGTCCATGGGAGCCCCTATAAAAAGCCTCTGTGCACTTTTAGTAAAAGGTCATTGAATGTGTTTACTCTTTAAGAGAAAGTTGAGCTCAATCAATGCAAGACGGGTCCGTCAGTGTCAACTGTCGACATCCCACCCCCGACTTGGGGGTTTAAATTTCAAAGGAAGATAGCACGTGTACACACCACCAATAACCAACAAGGACATGTACCACATTGGTGTGAGTTTCGGTAGCAGCACTCAGTAAAAGGGCAATTTATACTAATACAAACTATATAGGAGTAACGTTATGTTGTTCTTCGAGGATTAGATGTACTTTTATCTCAGGGCTATGACTCAATACTGTACAAACAAACTTCCAAGTCGATTTGAGTATAATCCCATTGAGAGGTGTAGGGTTACAGGACTTAACGCACGCCAGTCACATCGGTTCCCTTTACGCTTGACGCATCATTCAAGTGCCGTCATGTTTGTTTGGGTGCTTTATTTAGAAGAATGACAGACAATTATTTTAGTTAGTTATGTCGCCATTCTGCTCAAGGAAATATTTTAGTTGATAAGACTAGGTTGCCCCAGTTAAAAGAACTAATGCATGCAGTCCTCGGGGTAAAATGTTGTCATTCTGGAAACCCGAAAGCTTTCAGATCCATGAGGAATAGACCCAAAGCTCGTTTTACGTCAGTCAATTTTTCCCCTGGATACTAACGCCAATGTTGTTCAACCTCAGACAAAAATGGTGCTCCACTTTTTGTAGTTAGAATTTCTATCCACCAACCAAATGTCTTATGCTCCAATTTTTGTGTGTCACAGAATTTAAATGTATCTTTTGCCCTAAAAATATAATCATTGTTTTCAGTTTTCAGACTGACTCGAGTTACGGGAATACACGTACAGCTGAAGTTTTCAGCATGCCCAACAGCGTGCGTACCGGTGGTGAAAGATGCGGTGCAGCAGCTGCACTAGCGATGTGAAGGAAGGAACGGGGATCTGCCGAAAAACAAACTTTGGAACTTGTGTGCTCGTCAGAGCTCTAACGAAATGACTGACTTTGTGCATGGTGACTTCAGTGGTACAACTGCATGCCAGTGGAGATCAACATGATTTGCAACCAGTTTTTAACACAGCTTGTAAAACTTAACTAACCGCAACCATTGTTGGCCGAAAACAAAATGGCGCCCAAAGGGTACCGTTAGAACTACAGCGATACAAAACAGAATGAGATAAAAACTGCATTTATTTAGTTTGAAGGCGATGATCGAGGGAGTAGTGTTTTGAAAACTCAATAAAAGCTTTCAACGTATTTTGTTGGTTGAGTGTATGAGTGATATACGATACACAACCCGTAACGTACGAGTCTGACATATATTTTCGTATAAACCTGAAACCTGAATATGTTTTCCTCCTTGCCTCACTTTGGTGACCAACCGATGTCATGTACTGGATACTGAGAGGCAGGTCAGTAGCTCAAAGTGGCTCTCACTATTTCGTCCTCGTTGCAGACTGCATCGCCCCTTGATCTTCGTCAGGCTACATGTTTAAAAATGAATAACTCCATAACAACTTTAACAGTGCATTGGGAGCAATGCAGTGAGGCAACTCATCTTGTTTTCGGTGGATGGAGGCCGGCTGCCCAAATACGCGTAATTCAATATGGCGGTGTCCTCTTTATATTTTAGTTTTAAAGGGTCAGTTTGATGGAACTGAACTAATACGCTGCTCATTTTGAACTGTTTTCAACGGGTTCCATGTTTGCATACGAACCTCTGGACTAGCAATGGTGCGATATGCTGCGATGCGGCTGTAAGTGTCGTTCTGCATGCTGTGGCCACGGGTATGTGTCCTATTGGATATAGACTACGTTGTTAATTTATAATTTACATTATCACAGAGACATATTTTAAAGGTAATTTGTAAAAGTTTAGTCTACTCTGGGTTCCATTGCAAGATCAGGAGCCAATAAAGTATGGCACTATACCTAGTAAGGAAGTTACAAATTTCTTATAGGAACAGGATGGTGTCTGTCAGTTATAAGGCATTAATAGTCTACTTTCAACTTCACAACAGGTGTACTAATATGCCTGGATGGAGAAGGGAGGCACAAAGTCTGGTTTAAAAGGCAATCCATAAATTGATACCAGTAGATCGCTCCAACTTCTCGAAACACAATTGAATATGCCTTTCTCTCTTTACATTGCCAAATGAACCTTTCAAATTCAAATTTGTATATAGATAACAATGTAATCCATTTTCACACGATGAAAAGCGAGCCTACCTCGTGAAACTCTCTCACGTCTGAGAGAAACAGAACCGAAAGATCCTATGAACCGGCCTAGATGATAAAGATTGCCCTGCACTCAAGAGTTCTGGTCAAACTGATATCAAAAACAGTGACACTCCCAGTGGGAGGCGTTTCCGTAAAGGGGCCCTGTGAGCTTGCCGCGCACGGTGCGGATGGACCTGTAATGTCCACCCACTGTGTACAGGCACGAGGAGGGCGCACAGAGGTAAGAGTATTGTTTTACCCGAACGATGATAATGGCACAAATTCAAATGCGTGTGTAAATTTACCCATCTGTTTTCCCGCCTTCGCTCACGGGTGAAGCAATAAATGTCACACGCGGAATACGGTCGTGCTTGGAATTCAAGGAAGCAAATGATATTGAAGAGGGGGGAAAAGCCATCAAGATTTCCACAAACTGTGGATTTTTTAACGATAGCCCGGCCAATGTATGCTCAGGTTCAAAAGGACGGTGCGTGTAAATGTATTTACATTTAATCAAAGAGAGGTGAAATGCCGCATGCATGCATTGGCCGATATAACACTCAAGACAGCTCTAGAGAAGAGAGTGGACTTGGGGTGCAATGCAAAGATATAACGACCCGAATGTATACCATGGATAATTATTTTATTTCGGATCTCTTTTCATACAACGCTTCATTCTGTGGGGGTTGGGCAGAGGAACACTTTGGTGGGATACCAACCCATGACCTGACCCATGCTTGCTCGGTGATGGTAGGGCAGCTTTAGTCCAAATGTCGAAGCGTCTCCAGTGGTAAAAGACCTCGCATGTCTCAATTGCCTCTCATATCTTACTTGTCAAGTTCTTATCTCGTTAATATACATGTCACTTTCTGTGAGGAACCGTCTTGAAACCAGACGACGATGTCTATAGCCGCGCACACGCCAAACCTATCGAGTTGTTGTTCACTCTTAACTGCCAAACACACTCTCTGCACAAAGTACATCCACTTAGTCTGAGTCTTTGGTCTATGATCACACTTTATTAATGTGTTCGATCAATAATAATGATTTTAAAGGGATCATGGTAAAACATTGGAAGAATGCATCCACTCAAACCGTCAAGTTTATGAAATCTCGATACAAATCTTTGAACACCACGCGCTTTTCAAATTGGAACAGTGTACACAAGAAAAGTGTTTATTGTAGGGGGCCT
>CM021528.1:19688460-19705632 GCA_010994315.2 Pisaster ochraceus
GTACCTTTACATAATGCAGTGGGCGTGGTTTTGATTGGAAACGGGATAGTTATAAATGGCGCATGGTGTAACAATTCTACCTGTACCATTATATCGTGCAAAAATTTCCGATTTTATGGGATTTTTTATTTGTTTTAGTTTTTCCTTCGAAAAAGAATCTATTAAGGTCGAAACGTGAGGCCGTAAACATTGCTTGTTTTTCCACAAGAACCAGGGTCCAATTTCATAGAGCTGCTTAATATTATCATGCTCAACAACCTTCAGCAAAAATAAGCAGGATGCCTGCAATCACAGATGGTAGGGCCTCCACCATATTTCATTTTGACTGTATGGTAACTATTGTCTTGTGCTTAGCTACTTTTTGTGCTTAAGCACCCCTATCTCTCGTCACTGATAACGATGGATATAGGACGCCCGCTATCGTCTCAAATGTCTCCCATTGGCACCTTGTATCGAAAACAATTGTCATTTACTCTATGGACAAACACCCACTGTATGCGACAAACTACTGGCGAGACAGAAGTACCTTCACTTTTGTATTATACTATTTTTACCCTGTCAGTTACCCGTTGTGGTTTACAAGTTTTAGTATTATGCAAGACACGTTTGTGACGTCACAATATTGGCATTTCTATGTGATTGTGCGACAGTGCGTTAACGTTGCTATTGATACAATGCATTAGCGGCCATGGTGGCACACTTTTCACCACCACACACACATTTACCCCTCACACAAAGCCTTAACAAAGGCTTATTATTGGTGATGACTTGACGTTTTACGGCTCACAGCAGGGGAATTGTAGTGTAGAATGCGTACTGTAAGAACTCGTCAACAGACAGCTACCTATTGGCCCGAAACCGACAGGGTCTCTGCCACACAGTCTCACTCTCATTCGAAGTGCGATAGTTATACCTACATGTTCAGTTGCAGACGAAAAAGAGGTACGCGTACATTATCTCAAGACTGATTGATTTTCACCGGATTGATCCCGGTAAACAACGCGTCCTACAGGTCTACATTTTTAACAGGGCAGCTGATGTTAAGGTTCTATTTCTAAATAAGATTGATCCATCCATCCAGGTAGCCAGGTTGAACTCCGTTGCATACATACACCAGAGAGAAAGGACCAGGCAGGGCTAGTAACCAGGACTCCACAACTACATTTGCAGCTTGAAAGATGGGAACAATGAGTTACGTCGGAAGTGTTTGTTTTTTATCAACACTGACATCAATAACGGTCTATGCGAGAGATAGACCTAACTAATTAACATTTTTAGGCTGTAAATTTCAGGCTTTTGAAACTCATCATACTGTTTGTGCATCTGAGCTAGCAGTGACTCCCTGTGTGGCCAAAGAGTTGCAGTCCGTTACCAATAATTGTGCATGGATTACACTTGTTTATAAAGTTTCCTTGGGGAAGTCGAGGACACCAAATACTTAAGAAAGCTCCTAATATAATCTAAACTACATGCCAGGAAAGTACCCACGTTAGTTAGCAGCACTATAGTGGAACTTGACTGTCTTGGAAAACGACCCGAGAAACTGCGTGTAATATGGTAGGACAAGGGGGACGCAGACGAGGAGGCAACCATCGTCGTCGCCAGCGCAGAGCCAGACATCATCATCATCATCGGGGTGGTGGAAGAGGTTTTAACATATTTTTCCGCGGCCAGGGAGGCGCGCACCAAAGCCTCATTCAGCGCCGTCTGGTTTCCAGTTTCACCTGTACTGGATTCGGAATTGGGTTAATGCTATATGGCATAGTTGCCACTGTCCTCTACCCAGATTTTCCATGGCAAGGGTTGTCCTTCATTGGTGTTGGCATTTTGCTGATATTGTGTTCTTTTGTTGGCTTTTGGAAAATCTACCAGCTTCGTCAGCTAGAACAACGTCAGCAAGAACAGCAAGCAACAGTGTCAATTTCACAAGGAAACTTTGGATCCCAACTGACAACACAACAGCAGCCGCACATATGGACGACAGGACAAAATATGACAGCAGCTCAACCTTACGGAGCTGGACAGGGACAACCCCCACCTGGGTATGCAGCAACAGTGGGACCGATGGTGCACTCTCAACAACCTTACCCCCAAGCAATGGGTCCAGTGCCACCCTACACCCAAGCGGGGGGTGTGGCGCCGTATCCCCAATATCCAACAACACCTGGAGGTGTGCAACCCTTTCCTCTGCAGACCATCGCTAATGAGCCACAACTGTATCATGTGCAGCCGTACTCCGTTTCAGATGGGTACGTATAGGACGATGAAGATAAAAACGACATTCTGGAATTTTGACCATCAATGTTATGATAAAACAGATCACATCAGCCACTGTCAGTAGGAAAATACTGTCACCACCTGCTTGTAGCTGTTTTGACCAGAAAGCAGAGATAAAATCTGAACTGGAAAATCCAAAAGAGGAATTTCAGTTTGTGTTTAAAGGCTGGGTATACTTTTGGTATCCCAACATAAAATAAAATAACAAACCTGTAAAAATTTGAGCTCAATTGGTCATCGAAGTTTCAAGAAAATAATGAAAGGAAATAACATAACATAGAATGTGCTTTCAGATGCCTGAGAAATGCCTGAAGCTTTTTCAGATTCATATTTTGGGGTGACAAAATTACCTCTTTCTCCAAAACTACATTACTTCAAAGGGGTCGTTTCTAACAATGTTTTATACACTATCAACAGCTCTCCAGTGCTCTTTATCAAGAACGTGTTCATTTTCATTAACTTGTGGAGTAATTACCAAAAGTACACCCTCCATTAAAACTGGTTTGAAAATACACTGTACTTCTCAACACATGAAACGGCACGAAGCATTTATGCTCAGAGAAAGCAGGAAATCAGTGTATTTTTAAGTGGATGACAGTCTGACAGTGTGTAATTGACTGAAATCTTTCTTTGGAATTTTGGCAAACTCGATCGTATCTTACTTAGCTGTTGTTTCATGCAGTAGTCCTACTTGAGGTTTGAAGAAAAAGAAAAGAAAAATGGAAAAATTCTGGCAATTAATCAGCTTCACAGAAAATAAAAAAAATTAATACATGTTACATTTCCAAACCATCGTTTTGTTCAACATCATTTGCTGTAGCCAATTTGTACAAACTTTTATGGTGCTGATTTATTTGACTGTATGGTTTTTCTCCTACATTTCTATCTTGAAATTAACAGCGGCATTTTCCTTTCTCCATCAGGAACACACAGGCACCATATCCATCCACCGACCCCTCCCAAGGACCAGCGCCAATGAACTCATCGGTTACTGGGCCACCACCACCATCCTACGATGACGTGATTATAATGAATGAACAGAACAATAAGTGATATATCGTCATCAACCCTATCTTAGATAAAATATTTCATCTGAATTATTTACTGATTCGATTAGTATTGTTATTATTATTGTTGTGTTTTATGAAAGGTAATTTTTTCAAAGTTTCAAGATGTGAACTATTCGCGTCGTAATGAACATTTAGTACAATGAAGCTGATAGATCCATTTACAGTGGTCTATTTCCCCCAAAAATACGATTAGTTAAAGTTGAGAAAAGTTTCATTATCCTTGTTTTTCTTTACAAAAAACGATTTATCTTTGAAAAGTAATAGTTTGTCACCACCACCGAGCGAGTTACATGGATTTAAACTCATGTGAAAGCGAAAAAAACCGTTCCAAGGTCAAATCACAGAGAGTGACTTTCAATCTAAAAAAAAGAGGTGTTTTTTTTCTTCTTCAATTTATGCCCTCAGGGAAGTATGCCTGAGTGCAAAAAAATGTTACCACCCTCAACGTATATTTCCATAGACCTTATCATTGATCTCTAGTATTTTGTCAATATCATAGAGATCAATGGAGGCAATCTGATGATAAAATAATAGATATAAATGGGGAACGCAGTTTTGTACGCGCGGCGCACAAAGTGATTAAGGTTATGGCTTTACTCTTGGTAAAAGGGATGGCTATGGGGTAAAATGCTACCTTGGGGTTTTGTTCTAGTATGATGATGTACGTAAAACATAACGACAGACTGACTATTTATGTATTCATTTTTTATTGGCAAAGATTTCACTTGCATTTTTTAAATGTAGCACCATAACATCACGGGCAGTTTACGCTCTGGGCTCAAAGTATGTTCAACACATGCAGAAAAGGCTCAGCAACTGTTGCAAAGCCAGTGTAGCAGGGTTCCAATCACATCAATGATAGCATCCTGCCGGTATAGCCTCACTAGAATCTAATGTATCACATTAATGTGGTTGTTCCCCTGCTATATTGGCTTTTCGAAGACATCTCTAGCAGTATTTTTCCCTCTGCTCAACAAAATGTGTTTGCTTTATAGTGTTATAGAGAGCCCATAAATGGTCTGATTGATTGTGCACATCAGAAGGACATAATATCATGGTATAGTTTGATGTCTCTTTTTAAAATTTATGCTCAATTTTCAGAGTAAAGAATTCTACCAAATTGTATACTTCATTTTGTTATATAGATAGACACAATACGTAAAACGCGTAAAACGTATAACTCATCGCTGTTGTGTAGGAAATTAATGATAATACAAATTTGAATTTTTTAATTAATATCTATAACTTTACTCTCCCCTTTTTTACATGTTTGTTTCACCACACTGCCTTTTAGCATTTCAACTGGTACTATTAAAATGAGGTCTTTATATCAAATGTCATTGCTATTAGAGTGTCATTTCTTTTATTTGTTTTGATTGTTTATTTGTTGATATCAAGATGGTAATCGAAATACGGTATGGCTCTTGTAAGTTTTTATCCTGCCTTGCTTTTGCACATTTTCTACTGAAGTCTCGAGAGTACACGTTGCCAACAACAAAAAGTAACTTCCACTTGGTTTGTATGGGCATAACAAAACGCTGCAGCGGTATTTCCATACCATATATAGAGATAAAAAATGGGTCGTTTCGGATTCAATCGCGTGCCTTATGGTTTGAGGTTTTGTCAGTCGAGATGGATACTTCAATGGGTAAGGCTTTATCGAACGGTTTATAGCTCAGACTCACAGCCTCTACCAGAGAAACCAAACCATCAACAGGATTTATTACATACCGCATACACAGTATACAATTCAGATAAACTGATAATCAAAAGTTGATTTATTACATGGTCGATACCGTATGTCTGTATCAGTCATCCCGCACAAGCAAGAGGAATTAATATAAAAACCGATAAATCATACCTTGCTTGTCAATAGAACCCTCCATCGCAAGGTCAACCTAAACGCACAGGTATGTATACGCGCGACACAACTCTCAGCAAATGGTAGGTCGTTCTTTTGAGGGGTCAATGGTTCAGTATCTTTACATACACGAGGAGCGGAGTTGGTATGAAGTTCAGGATGAGATTTCCGATTGAGACTTCTTTTTTTCTAAACAGTACAAATACTACTCTTTGTCTTAATTGTCACAACTGGCGTTCGACATTCGGCCGGATACGTTATTTTACATAACAACTTTACCCCGTACGAAAATATTGTGTGGGATGCACATGTTTAGTAGGCTTTATCTTGTAAAATTACGATTTAATGTGATATTTATTTTAGTAATGTTATTCTTTTATAATTTATATACTTAAATTGATTTATTTATCATTATTACTATATTATCTTTGTATTAGTAACAAGAGTTTTGTTGGTTACGGTTGTAAGGAGTTTCCTTGCGATGCCATAACACACAGATCCCTAACCCCATCTCCTTTGTGCAATAAAAGATGGAGTTTATTATTTTCCATATACAATCCTATTCTCTACATCTGGCTTTCCATAGCTAAAATAACGTCACACTGCGGCAGCGCGTCTGACCCCGGCTTTTTCAATTTATAGCTCGTCACACTGCAATGGATTTCATTGTAAAAACGTTTTGCATTACAAAACCCTGCCCGTGAACTCGTAACATATAGGCGTCACACACACTTTCTTCATACCTCCGTACAGTAGCCAACAACATGCCAGTGTTATCGAAACTGATTCGAGTCATTGTAATGTGAACTTCAAGTGCATTCTGAGATAAGTGTCCCCAAAATCGATCCTTCATGGATTTCATGCTCATTTTCATCTGCAGCATTTCGTCGGTCATCATCCATCATTGATCATTGTGGTAAACAACGTGATACTGATAGGCCTTCATTTAGAACACTATAAAAGGCTAGTGAAAAATCCATCCGGGTATATATGGGCATGTCAATACTGAGGCTGAAGTGTCGCCTGGCGTGGTGGACATACAAATGTATACTGCTTTTAAGTAAATTATCTTCAACTGTTATCAGTTTTGCCTAAACTCATCGTAGTTTGTTCGTCGGACTGCTGAATTATTTCCTGCTCTGTGTCATGCTTGGTGCGTGACCGTCTATGAACGATTTTACTGACTTATGTATGATGTACTAACGTAGGCCTACTCTTAATATTGCTCCATGTGTCAACATTAAAATGTTCGGGATTAAATAATGCCTCGGGGGTAAAGACGTCCGGCCGTTTTAATAATTGAGAATCATCTATTTTAAAAGTGGGAACTTAAAAGGCTGCTTGAACAACGTTATTTTATATCATGAGAGAAGCAGCAGGACATCCCGGTAGCGTCCAAGATGGCGACCGTAACCACCAACCTGGAGATGTTGGCTTTTGCTCCTTCGTGTGTGCGGCCAGGCCTCTCAGAAATGGGGTTTTCTGCAGTTTGCTTTGCTTTGCAGCAGGCGTCGGATTAATAACTTTTGGAGTAGTGACCTACATAGGCCTATCGCGGACCAATCCTGGCTTAGCTTGGCAGAGGTTGTTCTACATCGGTATTGGTGCTATTACGATAGTAACTGGTGTTGTTTCGTTTGGGAGAGTCTACTGTCTGTACCGATCGTTTCGACGCCACCAGGAGCAGACAGCACAAAACGTTGCCCTTCAGGGGAACTTGGACCCACAACAGCCGCAAGTATGGGTGACCGAACAGGCGACACCATACCTGTCGTACGGACCTGGACAACAGCAGCCCCAGTATGGGTATCCAGCAACAGCGGGTCCACAGTATCCTACAGGGGCATACCCTCGTCAACAACCCTATCCCCCAGCTGGGGGTGCCATGCCACTCCAGCAGCGAACCCCACCTGTGCAGACAGTTTTATCAGATGGGTAGGTAGATATAGGGGATAATATTTCAATGGTTCTGTAATGCCAAGACGTTAGGTTTAAAAACATATCATAGAATTTGTGATAATTTTTTTGCAAATACTGTTACATGTTTGGAAACTTTCTCTCATTTATCGTGCCCTAGATTAGTCTTTTGCATGTTCAAATTTGTCTTGTGGGGTCCATTGTTCCATTGTTGAAAATATCCCACAAGGGCGCTCCCGTAAGCCCACGGGACACCCACACACCTATTTTTCTTCCCTTGCAGGGCTTGTCCTTAACACTAGCCCGGCGTACATTATCCAGTAAAAACTTCTACGGGCTACTGAAACCTGTGCAACCAACTTGCTTAAAATTCTCACATTTCTTCCTTTTCAGGTGTGAATAATAAACTTTTAAAATGTGTTTATTAATTTTTGAGTGTGTGAATGAAATTGGTAATGATCGCTATCATTAATACATCGGGGGGCCTACACGTTTAAAATCTGGGCTACTAACACTTCTTGGGGCAAGTAAAATGTACAGTTTACTAGCCCGGTGGGCTACTTTACAAAAAGTTTAAGAGTAAGGCCAGCCTTGGCAACATAGAGCCAAAATTTGTGTTTTGTTTGTTTGTGTATGTGTTTGTACCATCATTTCCGTCACTATCATACTTTACATTAGCTAGAGTACTGATAATAAGCTTAAAGATACATGTTGAATGTTAATCAAGACGTGTTTTCCGTTTTTCATAGGAACTCATCGCGGTCAAGGTACCCACCAACAGCCCATGCGCAACAGCGAACAACCAACGAACCTTCCGCACCAATACCTCCTTCCTACGACGAAGTGGTTATAAATGCACTAAACAAAATTTAAATAACGTCATTTATACAGCCCCCTTTTTAACGTACATCTTATCTTATATAGGGAAAGAGTAACATTTTTGAGTAAATTTAATAATTCCTCGTCTCGTTTTTTCAAAGACAACACCATAGTCAACAAACCGTGAAGGTTATGTCACCAAATATTGCTCAAGTTTTAGTCAGTGGGGAAAACGTTTGTGTTGTGTAAAGGATTTTGTGGACGTTCATCACAAGCAAATGGTATGTGCTGGTGGGGGGGGGGGGGTCTTTTAGCGTTATTATCTCGTCAATATTTTAGACCAAGGTATTTTTCTGATGAAGGATTGTACTGTGGGCATGGGCAGTATCAACTTCATAGTCACTCATCGTTTTTTTATTTAAACTAATAATTAATAATTCTTTTTTTTTGTTTTTGTTTTACAGTTATCTATACTTTGGTTGCAAACTTCCATACCAAAGTGGATATCATGTCCCTCGTGCAATATAATACTAGTACCATAATTGGGTCAGACATCGGGTGAGCTGACAACAAACTCAACATATCCTTTGTCCAGTTGCAAAAATTGAATTTGCATACATGTGCTCTAGTCTGCTTTTCTTAGGACAAACATAGGCCATATGACTGAAACGTCGAGTTAATGCACATCTGGTTCTTTCAAAACCAACAGGCTACCCCGTAATTTGATAGATTTTTACATGAAACGCTAATTTTATTTCCTTATAACCATGCTATATAAAAAACTAACTACATGTATTGTATTCCGTGTTTTCTATGCTCAATTTTCCAGATTTATTATTTTACATGTAAGCCTAGGCCTAGATGTTATTTTGTGTACTAACGCCATGAGCACTTCTGTGGATTTGTGCACTTTTATAAAATGTCCTTTTTTATTATTATTACTTAATAATTGTGTTGTTGTCAGACCACTGACTTTTGAACTAATCTTGATCATGAAATTGACATCTACGTAGACTCGTGTGTGTTTAATACACAAAGGCATGACAAGTATAGCTTGTGGAGGAAAATTGTATAATTTCTATAGATTAAAAGTCTTTGCCAGCCAAAGAAATTTACATATCAATACACACTGCTGGTTGACATTGCATAACAGATGCTCCAGACAGAGAGTTCGCATAATATTAAATGATTGTAGCGTTAATCCGTAGGCTTCAGTGGGTGACATTATTTATAAGGAAACAAACTGTTAAACACAATTTGTTCGCATTATTTAAACATGCAAGTTCAACCTCAGCCAGTTCCTTCCGAGGAAATTTGAGAGTGAGTAAATTAGAAAAAAGTGCATGTATGTATATACATGTACTTCCAATCGTGACATGTAAAAATACATATTCAAATCGGTAGTGGTACACTCACTAACACGAACAAATAGTGTCTTACCGTACCCTCTCATCCAGTGACGAGCTCCATTTTCGTCATGTCAGCCGGCCAGATCCAAAGACAACAACCAGCACAAAAATTGTCTCTTAAAGTTTGACCTGAGCTTGCTGTCAGTAGCGTTTGGCTCCGTTCCAGTTTCAGTTTTGTATTCTGTGACTGTGATGATGTTGACCAAGACCTTTTAATGATAAGGATATCGCAAGTACATAGTTGATTAACGAAAGAATAAACAAACAATTATAATATAAAACACTATTTTTTAAATGAGTGATTTGTTTTTACTTAAAGCTTGTTTTTTATTTTCAGGGAAAGACTCAGAAAACGGTTGTCACTTATACACCAATGACCACATTGCATTTAACCACCAGGTTACTTATTAATTTTAGATGCTGGATTTGGCTGGTAGGCCTCCAAAAATGTTTGATTTTGTACCAAATGCAATGGTTTTGAGAAGTTCTGAAACCAGTGAAATATTACCATGTGGGAGAAATTTGTCTGGGCCTACACAGTTCACTCTTAATATAACCAACACACTGAGCAAACCAAATAATGTCCCCTCTTCCCAATACAAAATAGTCATACCTTATTATTTTGTCAGAATATCCATGCACACTGTACTGTAGACTCAAACGAGTAGCATGTCACCGACCAAACTTCGGCACCAAATACCGGCGAAATTGGTTCATTTCGTCCGTTACAAAACCCGTGTAAGACTGCAGCGAGGACACAGGACTCGACTGAACTTACTTTGTGAAAAGCTAGGTTATCTGTGACGATTTCGAAGAAAGTTTGTCTCGTTCGTTCCCGGGTAGTGAATTTAAACTGCACTGAAAATGGCGCATTTTACATTTTCTTCTCGGTCGGGTTGCAAACAAATAAGAATGTAGTGCGGGGACCATGTCACTCCTGTACGATTGCGCCAGAAAACTGTACCTAATTATTAAGTTGGAGTTGAAAATTTAAAAAAGGGTCAGACAATAATCTTGTTTTAAATTATTTCTTAGGTAATAAATTGCAAAGAAATTAGTAAAAATTTCTGAAGTAAGTTACATTTTAAGACACTTCGTCGAGGCACTACTTACCGTTATGAGCGGATGAATAAGTCAAAGGAGTACGGTCAACACCGGAAGACCTAATTAGAGTGGTCCCCTGTCTTAATCCGTACTACTGTCCAGTTACCTTTGTGGGACTACCATGCACCTGTTGTTGATTGGTCAACGGAGATACGTTTTTTTAGAAAACATTCGTTTTTGAAAGTTTTTGTTTTTTAGAAAAGCACCATAGATCCCCCTACTTTGAGAATTTCCACATCTATTTTAACTTCGATACACATATGATCTATACAAACGGGAACTAAATTCGAACAAATTCACACACACAAAAAGTATTCGTCTGTATAGTGCGCCCTCAATCGTGGCTCAACGCGCTGAGAATTCTCTTCCCGTCATGCAGTGTTTCTACAGACCGCCATTTTTCAATCCAGTGCAGTGCTAATCAATGAAAACATACCACAACAAGACTTGTCAACAGTTATTAAAATGAGTACGCCTAGTGAAGTTTCAAGCACCGCAGTGAATAATGCTAAGGAGCTGAACGATTTCCTCATGAATACTGAGGAGCAACGACTGGCATCTTTTTCGGACTGGCCGTTTGATGAGGACTGCAACTGTGTCCCGAGCAAGGTTTGTGAAATTATGGAATGTGTTGTATTCATTTCAGTAGCCTAGTAGTACTAGTAGTACTAATACTAACAGGCAGTACACTCGCACAGTCACATTCACAAAAACTAAAAATATTGTTTATTAATAAACAACAGAAATACCAGTCAATATAATTATAATTTACTATAGTCAGATTGCCCCACCGCCCCCCCCCCCCATCCCATCCGTATCCTGTTTGTTTAAGTGTACTGCTGTTTTTGTTTAGATCTCAGTGTTATGTTTTTTTATGGGGGGACGGGATGTTGCTCATTAAATAAATAAATGAAAATAATAATAAGTGAAAAAGTGGCGGTCAGATTCGGTTAGGGTTAGGGTAACTATTTTTGTTGGTTTTTTGTCAACAAAAAAATATCAAAATTATTATTAAAAGCATGAAAAGGCCATAAAAACCTGACTCAAAATTGTCCTACTCTTGTCCAAGGGCTATCAATCATGCCTGATTAAGAAGCATGCCAATTATTATTATAAACTCATTCCTTCATGTTCCTTTAATGGGTTTTCAACTTCATTTTAACAGTGCAAACATTCAAATTAGATTGCACACTCCATCAAGATGTTTAAAGTCAAACAGTTGAATACATAAATATTACGGCATTAAATGATGTGTGTTTTTCTGAAAACTAGAGAGGACTCAATTGAAGGCTTTGCTCATTCAAAACCAATGAAGTGTCATCGCTGAAAGCTTTGGAATAATGTAGTTTGACCAGGGTTCGATTTTACAAAGCACTAAGATTCATCTTAAGATGAGTTGTCAATATCGCCATAGTGATTTGCATTGTGACACCACACTTTGCTTAGCAATTAAGCAATTAATGATTCGCAGTTAAGATCAATCTTAGCTCTTTGTGAAACTGACCCCTGATCAATCTTTAACCTCTATTTGCTATTTGCCTTTTTAGATGGCAGCAGCTGGTTTTTATCATAGCCCGACACCTCAAGAGCCAGACTTGGTACGATGCTTCATGTGCTGTAAGGAACTTGACGGATGGGAACCAACAGATGACCCAATGTTAGTATGGAAAATAAATTAGAGATGCAGTGTGCATCACATTTAGTCAGGTTGCATTATAAACGATCGGTAGTCAAGCAATGATGTAAAAACAGGTGCAAACATGATACCACAGCAGTAATAATGACTGGCGACTTAATACATGTATTTCAGCTGCTCTTGTTTAGGCATAAAGATAAGTCTGAGCAAGGACTCAAACATAAAATATTGTGATTTAAATTTAAAAAATAATAAATTTGGGGCTATTATCTCAGTCAGAATTCTTTATTTACTTATTTCTAAGAAGTTTTTACTGGCTTCACCAATCTTCATTTGAATTCTGTTTGTAGTCTTAATAAATACTGTCATCTATTACAAAATTGTGCGAATTGTGCTATTATTTCATAAAAATAAATTGAAAGTAGGGCTTGATTTAACAAAGCACGATTCATTTTAAGATAAGTTGTCAGTATCACCAGTGATTTGTATTGTCACACCACACTTTGCTAAGCATTTAAGATTGATTCATAATACACAGTTGAAATCAATCTTAGCTCTTTGTAAAATCTGCCCCAGGTAGTGTAACAAATAAAATATGTGCACAAATGCTTAGCACTGTTTTTTCCCTCCTGTAAAAACTAATCCACCCATTTCTTTGACTCTAATATGATAGATGTTTTTATTTAATCAATGCTGTACAGGTACTTTACAATCTATTATGTTTAAGCAAACAGGCCTTGAATTTCATCTTTGAGAGGGCAAGGTCATTTTCATTTTACAAAGGGCACATCCATCGGGAAAATCTTAAAGTCTATGGGGAACTTTTGAAGGAACACTAAGGCCAAGACCAGGGGTTACAGAGGCCATGGTCTCCGTGTAATTTCAGGCCTGAGCAAAGCTTTTTAGCTCTTTATTATTAGTTCCTGGTTCATTTATTCCAATTCTATTCAATTTCACAATTTTAGGAAATGAAAAACTTTGGAGTTTGGACCCAGCAAGAGCCCTCAAGACCTTGGATTATTTTTTCAAACAATCACCTGTTAATATTTTTCATTCCACGCTTTCTTGTTATACAGGGAGGAGCATAAATCCCACGCTCCAAAGTGTGCCTTCATTAACATCAAGAAGGACAAGGATATGACAATTTCTGAGTTCTTAAAGTTGGAATCAGCCAGACAGCAAAACAGGGTTGTAAGTAAATTGTAGAAATCTCTAGGGGGCCTACAGTCAGTTACAATGCTTTTACATAATTATGGCAATAAGCCAGAAAGCCTGATGGTTCGTTCTGGTGACGGCTAGGCAGTATTCTTGAGAAGGAACTGAACTCTATTTTGAATGAAACATTTTAAGGGGCAGTTAAAGCATAGACTCTGTCCTTTCTCTATGGTTACAGGTTGTATGATTCTGACTTGTACCCCAAACAAAGATATTGACAAAATAGGCTGCCAACATAGGGCGAAGTGGCTCAGTTGGTAGAGCATAGGAGGTCGCAGGTTCAAATCCCACTCTAGTCAATATTTCTTTGTTCAACCCAAAAATCATGTACAATTCTAAAATCTCTCATCCCTGAAAATGGTTGTTTTGATTGCAGAAAGGTGGGGTTGAGAGTCGGAAGAAGGAGTTCAGTTATGAAGCACAGAAGACAAGGGAGCAGATTGAGCGGCTGGCTAGCTAAAATGATTTACACCTTTAACGTGGTGCGACCATCTTGATTTTCTTCCATTCAAATCAACTTAACCAAAACGAGGCTGGAAAGAGAAATAGTCTGTTTCCATTTTGTACATGTAATGTTAGCATTCATTACTGTTATTGAATACTGTACAGGGATTATGATCAATATGGTGGCAGCATGATAAAGTTCTATTGGGATCAAAGGTCAGAGGTACAAGGTATCCAGCATCCAATAAAAATCCACGATGCATCCCAATGAAGGATTTCTTGTGGCTCTTATTTTGAATGCAGTTTCTTTTTGTATTTCTCACAGATGTTTCTCCTGTACAAACTTGTTTGTTTACCTTACCTCGTGCTAT
Organism: Pisaster ochraceus; assembly: GCA_010994315.2. Classification (NCBI taxonomy): domain Eukaryota; kingdom Metazoa; phylum Echinodermata; class Asteroidea; order Forcipulatida; family Asteriidae; genus Pisaster; species Pisaster ochraceus. The sequence continues at coordinate 19,702,584 of CM021528.1, forward strand.
TCCCTATGAACATAATTCATGCAAATCTGTAGGTGTTTTGTTTTGTTTTTGCGTTTAACATTTATTTTAGTTGTTTGAATTATGATCAAGTAAACTAGATTCATTCAAATCCTCAAAACTTATCTTTGTGTAAAAAAAGTTTCCCCCTTTAAATCTTAGCTGAAAACACTGGACTAAGCAGTCCATTACCCTGTCTTCTATGTTTGTTAATCTGTGAGGCTGTTCAACTCTGTGTCATGTACAGACTAATTCCACTGTGAGCGTTGCAGATAATGTTATTTTATAGGAGAGTTGGCTAATGGTTAATAGCAACTGCCCCTCTACACCCAAAAAAACCCATCGTTTTCAGTTTTAAAAAACCTTTGTTTTGTAAATAAGAAATGTGTGGTTAGATCTTGTGTAGTATTAAAATTAACAGAGTAACCATTTATCTTGTTTGAAATGCCTTTACTCTTTTGTTTAACCTTTTCATTTTGGTCTTGCCAGTATTTTCAAATTTACTCAAAATAAAGACAAAAAGACACTCTGTTTGATGTTAAATAATACAATTTTATTTTCTGTACAGAACTGGGACGGATGTATTACTAGCTGTCAAGTCAGTCAGAGTTGTCGTAATTGCACTCAAATACTGACGGCTTCAAGTACTCAATACTTTCACTCATGGAAACTACATCCCTATTACATCAAACTGGAACATGTGCCCGTACTCATAGTCATAACAATCATCATGACTGTAACTGTAGCAGGCCTGGAATTTCAGAGGCCACGGAGACCATGGCCTCTGTTGCCCTAGTCTTGGCCTTAGTGCCCCTTCAAATGTTTCCCATAAACTTTAAGATTTTCCAATAAAAGTGCCCTTCACAAAAATGAAAATGTCCTTGCCCTCTCAAAAAGATGAAAATCCAGGTCTGCTGTGGATCGTAGAAGACGCATTGATTTTTTCACATTCCAACTTGAGTCAATCCAACTTTATATAAAATACACAAATTCTGATGTTACTTTCATTAAAGAAAAAAAGATAGAAGTTGCGAAGGCTAACGTTCAAGAAAATAGTGGGTCGGTGGAAAGTATATAAAATATTATCTTGTAAAAAACCTACAATGCATACATGCGCATCTGCAGTTCAGTGCCATAACATTAGTTTTAAAACTTTACCATTATTTTCCCCAAAGTACTGGTTTGGCAAAGATAACATTAATTGTGTTTTTTCTGTTTTGTTGTATAGATTTGAGGTCCCTTTGATTATTACAAATATAAAATTGCAAATAAGGACCTTAACGGATGGCTATGACATTGAAGGCAATTTAACACTAAACTACTTTAAGCAGTGCTTTTTAGGCAATCTGAGATATGTTGGAAGAGCATGGACAAATTTATCAGACACATGTCAGAGGGCTTCATCCTGCAGTGGTTGACTAAAGCTATGCACTGGTTTATTACTTAATAGGCACTTGAGATCAAGGAATGAGTCAAAGACACAAGTCTCGCACATAGCGGAACATTTTGGGGACTATTTTGGTCCAACAAATATTGCTTTAACACGTGAAAGAAACAAACTGGCGCTTTTTAAAGGGTCCCAATGTTCGAATACGAGCAAGACATGCAGTCTATTGAGAGCGCTACCAGCTGAAATAGGTCTGAAGACTGGTCTCCAGACCTATTGAAGGAACCAGGCGAATCGATATGACAATCCTATAATACTCATACTTAATACCCATTTCCTTAGATGATATGACTGTTTTTACTTTACATTCCATAACGCATTCTCACACTCAATTTGTATACACTTGTAATTCTATATATATATCCCAAAATCAATTAACTTCTGCCAGATCTAGCCTCGTCAATCTTCCGTCTGACTCCAGAGCAGGTGAGGGTCAGCTCAGCGTGTTGGCGCTTCAGGCTCTCCAGCTTGGCCCTCAGCTGGTCCCCTTCATCCTTACGGTCCTCAAAGTCACGCAGCAATGGCGTGTTACCGAGGAGTCCTGATTTCTGCCGGAGCTTTTGGTTATCAATGCGGAGGCTGTCCCTCGCCTTCTTCGTCCTGGACAGAACGTCTCTTTTCTGCAGGAAAATATTTCAGAATTACTCAGGGTTTCAATAGAAACTGGACCAAAAAAAAGACAATTTTACTTTCGGAACGATGAGCTGAGAGTTTAAGGTGCACTGGTGATTGGGTCTGATTATAAATAGAATTTCATGTAGATATCATTCACTCTTCAACTGTAAGTTTTCTTGATTATTGTTTAGAACTGTCTTGAAAACAATCGATTTTTTAATAAATACAAATTCGGGTAGCGGCCTATTCCCCATGCGCATATCTGAACGAGTTGGCTACAGCGACAATATCTGCTAGACCCAAAAGCAACACTGGGATCATGAATGCTCCCAAAATGAAAAAAATGAAAAACCAAATAGTGTTAGATTTGTATAAGGTACAATCCCTTGTCCTTGTTCAAGTAAAGTTTTTTAGCAAAAGACCCTTGGTCCAACAGACCATGCAATTCAAACATTTTCAGGACCACTTTGGTCCCTTATACATTGCATGAAGGAAACAAAGTTGCACACTTTAACAGGTCCCAAAGTTTGAATATATGTGTGCGACTTGCAGTCTATGGAGATTTTCTTGAATGTCAAGCCCTTTTTTGGGTACAGTCCTCGGATGTATAAAGTGTTTTAACCCCTGACCTACCTGAGCAACTAATGACTCTACTTCCTTCAGTTTGCCCTTTTGAACCTGGTTCTCGGCCTGTACAAACTGCAGTTTCTCCTTGACATGAGTCAGCACCTGGACTGTGCTTGTAATCTTCTTACGAAGCTTCAGAAGTTCCTGGTTACAAAAATGATAAATGTAACATTTAATTACCACTTCACAAACATGAATATTGAAGAGCTGCCAGGATTTGCATCTTGCAATCAGGGAGATATTTAGAATTACATTCAACGTAATAGGGAAAAGGTTTCCACAAGTATGGAGATTGTCAAATTTGTTCATCAGAACATGAAAAGATTGGTTTATTTTCAGGGAGCTTTCTGCAGAATCAGGGAA
>CM021528.1:19820610-19832391 GCA_010994315.2 Pisaster ochraceus
ACTTTTTACATGACATCACAATACAATACATACATGATATCACAAGCCCAAAACAGTCCCCTGGTTGAGGTCAATGAAGAGCTATCATTGGCTGAGAGTCGTGCGTAGCGCGTACATGCGTGCACGTTTCGATTATTTGACATCAAAGATGGCAGCCAATGTAAGGGATCTATACACACCTGCTTTATGCTAATGCTGAACTTGTAGTTAGCAGTTGACATGTTCACAGATCTTGAGTTGTTTCTTCCTGTTTTAGACCTTTTCAGATGGATTATACGCTGAGCAAGATGTGATTGTGACCGGGACGGTGGATGGAATTGACCTGAGCACAGAGGTCATGACCCTGAACACAGCACAGAATCTCACAGGTAACAGCATTTCAGGATGTATATTTTTGTACAGTCAGCCTTTATCAATGCCCAATTTCATAGAGCTGCTTGAGCAGAAAATATTGCTTAACAGTTTTCTTCTAAGCAGAAATGAGCAGGATACCGTTCACAAGTTGTACAGGTTGTACATAGTAGTTTGCCTGGTAACGTTATTCTGGTAAGCATACTTATGCTGTGCATAGCTACTTTTTGTGCTTATGAAATTCGGCCCAGAATAAAGTTACTATTCAAAATACCATATCACAAACACTGTCTAGATCTATGGCTGGTTTCCTGTTTAGTTTTGCTTAGCAGAAATTGTTCTGATTAAACAGCTCTATGAAATTTGGCCCTTGTCATATTCTCTCTCCTCACTCTTCAGGTTCTTGGACTGTCACCAAGAACATCATTTCCACGGCAACGGATACCATAGTAACAGGCCTCATCAACGGCATCGATATCGTTTATCTCAACAACTCCATTGTAAAGACAATCGGTACCCAGTCAATCAACTCATCACTGGTGTTCATTCAGAGTATGTATAAATAAGAAATTGTTCTTGAGAAAGATCTCTGTAATTTAGTTCTTACTACATTAAAGAGATCCATAGTTATTATTACTTACTTGTATTTATTTATTCAATTGTAAATTTGTAATCTTGTTTTCCAATCTTGTCTTTTTTGTACTTTGTACTCTGAAGCATTTTGCAGCAAACAAGTGCACTTTATAAGTATTTATTATTATCATTATATTATTTAAAACATAGGATTCCAAATGCCTCTAGCAACCAGGCAATCTCTGTGGTCTAGTGGTGAGACATCTGCTCTAGAATAGCAAAAGTCGGGGGTTCCAATCCAACCCAAGCAATATGCCTACGGATTTTTTTTTTACAGTCCTTCAGGGTGCTTAGACATGCACTAGAGACCATCCCTTATTCTGCAGAAAGTTTCCTGAAAATAAACCAATCTTTCCATGTTTCAATGAGTAAATTTGACAATCTCCCTGATTATGGAAACCTTTTCCATATTATTTGCCTTTGACTCGGTCCTTTATCGCAGGACCACAACCCTGCCGGTTTTAAACGAATGTTCAAGACGTCATCCCACTCTTTTATTCCCTTAATAACACTCTACGTGTATTGTGCAAATTTACATTTAAACCTCTACAGATCTGACTTCAATGAGTGACATTACAGTCACCGGTCTCGTGGATGGAGTCGACATATCAGAACTACAGCTCAAAGCAATCATGCTGGATGAACCCTTTGACCTCCGGGGTAATTTGACCTTCACTGAAGGCGTGACCTTTGATGGTTATATGGAAGTGACCGGGCTGATTTACGGGTTGAATCTCTCTGGCTGGTACGAAGATGTAGTACTACTCCACACAAATGAGGTATCAACTGTCTCTTTGATTAGAACCTAGAGGGACCCTTTTTTCAAAACAATTTAGAATTCAATTTTCGTACCAATTCTTTGTCGATAAAATAAAAAATTTACCCAAATCACCCGACGTCATCATTACAATAGTTTTTGTCGTGCCATTTTTATGAGTCAATGACCCTGTGTGTTTTAAAGTTTACACTACCGGAAAGCTCCATTAAAGATTTTCCAAGTTTCGCCACAAAAACTCGGAAAACTATACATCCTTTTCACGAATGCCTGTTCAATATTAAGTCGCAGGTTCCACCAGTCAAATGAAAAGGTCCTGTATGTGTGCAGTATTTATATTTATGCCTGAACTTAGAACTGTTTTTAGAAAAGGCTACAGTGATTCTCAGTAAGTTTTCTTTATTTGGGATACTTCTCAGGCTATTGTAGGCAACAAGACCTTCTTGAGTAACGTTACCGTCGTCGGTGATCTCGCTGTGACTGGGGACATGGAAGCAGATTCAGTGTTTGGAACAAACTTTGATGAGTTTGTTGCCGATGCTGTGAACCTTACTGGGAATGCTACAATCACAGGTTTGGGATTTCATTTATGAAAGTTTTGCAGTTTCTCTGATGCCAAAAATCCTTAGAGAAAATTTCAAAAGAAGTATAGGCCTGTGACTAGACTGCAAGTCTCACATGTATTGTATATGAGAAAACCAATAAAAAAAAAGCCAATTGCTTTCTTTGAAATCAAGTATTTCTTTGAAATTCCGTTTATACGAAATTCCTGGAATTACAAGGAGGCCATTTATCTATAAATTTCGAAAATACCAATTGCCTATTTGAAACTATGAATTTCAACTTTCCAGTCTTATGAAAAAAGAGGGTTCATGTAAATAGTTATTGAGACACTTAACCATCAACAAGTGGAAAAATATTGTCAACATTGGTTTCTGATCGATTCTTTGATTTTAGACATTTTCAATTGATTTCTATCTGCTTAACTCAAATGCACAGACAAAGACATGTGAAGAAGGGGCCATACCAAAGAATAACCTTGACATTTCATACAAATTGTGTGCATATCAGATGCCACGATAAGCCACAATGACTAAATACTAATTTAAACTGTCAAATGTTGGCAGCTGTGCGCAGATCGGCTCAGGGATCATCAAAATCACTGCAGGCAACAAGTGACATGGTTTGTGTTATTGCTGTTACTCGCAGCAATTCTTGTAATTTCTAAAAGTTTTATTTTATTTTGGGTGAATACCACAGGATCGAAAACTCTTGCAGGGACTCTGACTGCTGAAAGCACTGTGCAGGCAATGAAAACTGTGGATGGCATTTATATTGAGGACATAGTCACAAAGGATGGTAGGTACCAGACCAGTTTATTCATGCATCATCTTGAATTATTACACACCCTGCTATGAGTCTCATACTGAGGCTGATGTCAAAATCAAATTTGCTATACTCTAACTCTCTGAGTCCCAAACTGAGGCTCATATCTAAAGCAGTCTGGTGCCTTGATGGTTTGAATTATTTATTTGTTTGTTTTGTTCAACAGGATATCAGGTGATAACTGGACTCAAGAATTTTACAGAAACTGTCACCTCCAACAAACATATCACAGTTACAGGTTTGTAGATAAACTCAAACAAAATCAATGGATATTTCTTCACTGAATTATCCAATAAGTTTCTTGCTAAATAAAATGGAACACTAATGGGACGTACACAATGTACACAGACATGTGGATTCCTGGCCTTAGTGAACTTCAAGACGAATCCTTGATAACCGATAACTAGACATATTTGGCGTGTTGTGGCTGATGGGTTTAGCGCGTTGGATTCAAGTTCTGGTGGTTAAGTCATCAGGATGTTGTGTCCTTGAGCAAGACACTGAACTTTAATTGGTTCTCTGTGAGGGCAGAGATGGTTCTTGTGATTGATTTAGCTTAGTGCACTACATACTTGGCAGTGTGGGCTGTATATTCCCCAGGAATTTGAGTTGTTTTAAGGAATGAAAATGGCCCAGTGACAAGGGGGTAATAAGGTTGCAGCGCCATGAGTGTCACTGAGAGACAGATTTTAGCTCTATATTGACCTTTCTATTGCAACGTCACATCCCAAGTTTTTGCCAAACGAGCTTCGAAAACTATGGAAAGCCATAAATGCAAAACAAACACAGATAACCACAGACCACAAATATTCAAAAATAGTGTTGAATTTGTTGGAAACAAATCAACCAATTATGGGATGTATTTTATTTAACCAAAAGTTTGCAGAAAATGCTGAATTTGTTTAAAACATCTGTTAACATGATTGAATGTTTTACTTACATTCGGTCGTCCATGCCAACCAGCTCGGTTTGTTCATCAACAATGGAAAGCTTTACAAGAAGCCACTATTATTATAACTATAATACTTGTACTTCTTCCTACGACAGATTTAGTGAATGGGTATGATATCTCAGATATCTACGCCAGGAGCTTCAAGCTTGGGGTCTTCCAGAATATCACAGCAGTGAAGGAGTTTGTTCAAGACCTCCAGACGGAGAACATCATCATCCATGGCTTAGTGGATGGGGTAGACTTAGATCAGGAAGCAGTGACGCTGAACACCAGTCAGACGCTACAGGGTGCTATCTTCTTCAATGCCATCACTACCATGAACGGCAATCTGACAGTCGGGGGTAATAGTTCATGGTCATTATCTCGACATTGACTAATAGACTGGTCGACATCTTGACACTGCTCCCAAAAGAGAGTTAGACTTGTTTGTACCTGCAAGTTTACTAGTTACAGTTACTTTCTATTTTCCACACCATGCACAATTTCAAACATTACTTATCTTAAGCCCCACCCACTACTTAATATGCTCAGCAATTGTGATCCAACCCTTTATCTTTTTTTTGACTTTGTGATTGTTGTCTTTTTATGCAAGTTTCTCCTATTACATTTCTTCTTGTAATTTTTATGCATGTAAATACTTTCTTTAAAAAAACTTTGTTCATAAGTACTTGGTATTTTATATTTTTGCTTTTTTTGGTGTAGAGTGCTCAGATGTCTTCAGCACTGGGCGCTATATAAAGTGTTTGTTATTGTTATTATTGTTTCATTTTATCACAGCATGCAAAAGAAAGACCACAGTATTTTTGCACCAGTAACTCTTCGAGTCAGGCTACGTCCCATAGCCTTAGATCGCAAGGGTGGTTTGCAAGATCCTGGCTGTTCCCATTATTATTGTCATTATCAAGCAAAGAATGTTGCAAAAACAATCACTTCAGTGGTTCAAACATGTCAGGGTTGGAGCCTTAGTGAAATGAATTTAAGATAGTAGCAAAAATAATGCAGACAAAAATTTAAAAAATTCAAAATCAAAAATGGACTTAGAAGTTTTGTCCTGGGTGCTTCACCGAATTGCTATGATATGTTTGTGAATGCTGTTGTTAAAGGCATTTTTACTACGCTTTGCTACCCAGGGACAGTGGGTGGAGTTACTCTCTCCGACCTCATGCAGTACCGAGCCACACTCTCCGGGGACGAGGCCGTCCAAGGTGAGGTGACCTTTCAGGGTCCTGTGACCTTCAGTCAGAATGTCTCTGCCGCCCTCTTTGACGGGATTTCGCTGTCGGGGTTGTGGAGAATGCACGAGGCTCTGCGGGAGCAAGTCTGGAGAGACATTGGGAACCTGATGCTGATAGCAGGGGACCAGTGTAGAGCATTAGATAATCTGCAGGATTTATATTCTAGTAAGTAACCAGGGAACATAAATGAGCTACAAATTTCACGAGGGCCCAAATTCATAGAGCTGCGTAACAATTTTCCACCAAAATAAAGATACCAGTCACAAATGACACATATGGCTTTGTGTTTTGGCTGCTAACCTTATTCTTGGGTAAGCATAATTTTTTTTGTGCTTTATCTACTTGACTTGTGCTTAAGCAGCTCTGAGAAAATTGAGCCATGATACACTGCCTTTCCTGATTGAAAGTGAATACTCAAAGATATTGACTAATAGGGAGACCGCCAACATACATGACATAGGGCTTCAGTTGGTAGAGCACCGGTACATTAATCTGGAGGTGGTTAGTTCAAGTCCTGTAAATTTTTCTTTATTCAAACCTAAATTATTAAATAATTTACCCAGTCAGTTTCCCTTGTTGTTCAAAGAATGATACTCAAAGAATGCTTAACAACTTTTTTCTACAAAGCAAAAATGAGCAGGACCACTCACAGATGATACATGTGGCATTGTATTTGTCTGGTATTCTTATTATTTGTCTTTGTTCAACCCCAAAACTATAGTTATTACCATAAACACCCTCTGTTGTCCTTTATACTTCCAGATGCTTTGACATTGTTGACTCGCGTTTCTGAGATACAAGTGATTGCTTTCCGGGTGGAGAGCTTTGAGGCATTTTTACTGGACGGGGTTCAACATCTGGCACTAGCCATCAACGCCGACAGTGTCCACAACCTGTGTGTGGATAGCTATATCTATGTGTGGAACAGCACTGCCTATGCATTCCAGGAAAAAGGTTTGTAACGACCCAACTCACTTGTGCCCAATTTCATGGCTCTGCGCTTGTGAGCACCATTCTCCGCTTACTGTCCAAGCGCCGAATTTCTAAGCTAGCTGTGTAAGCCAAGAATGCCTAGTAACATGGAGTATGCACGTGCACAAGCAAAAATTCCCTGCTAACCCCTGAAATACGCTTGATGTAAGCGCAGTATTCCCTGCTTCTGTAAGCGCCGATTCTTTGCTTACAGTAAGAAGAGCCATGAAGATGGGCCCTGACGTCGTCATCACAATAATCTGTTTCTCGTGAATACAAGCAGAGTATACTTTTCGAAACACCAAGCCTACAAGCCGTTTCAGATCCAACACTTCTCCCAAAGTAGAGTTACACATGATTGTGCCTGCAAGTGTACTTTAGTTATTTCTTGCACTAATCTTAGTTGCGCCATTTGGGAATCAACGTTACCGCTTGTCATACAGTGTAGTGCGCATTTCAAGGTGCTGCGTCGTTTACACACTTGCCTATTGACTCCCAAATTGATGAGCGTGGCACAGTCGCCATATGTGACATGCATGCAATGGGTCAACTGGTATCCTGCTTATTGTTGCTTAGGAGACAATTTATACAATATTTTCTGCTAAGCAGCTCTTAAATTGGGCCCTGTTGGCAAGATGATTTCTAGGCTTCACCTGAGCCATCAATGTCACTTGAACATTTATTTATTCTCAATACTTGCATTTCAGTATGGACATAGTGGCAATAGTGATAAAATTGCAGGCCTCAAAAATGGCTGACAGAACCCAATCCAAAATGAGAGTTGGTAGTATATGGATTTATAAAGTGCACATCCTAAAAACATTTCTCATGGCGCTACAGCAATAGATGAAAATAGATGTACAATAATTAAACATTGAGAAAACTCAAAAATGAAAAATGCTCGGAAACTAGACACAGTTTGCTTGTGTAAAGAGAAGTGTATTCAGTTTCGTTCTGAAAGTTTCCAGAGAAACAATGCTCAGGATAGAATCGGGTAATTATAGGCCCAATTTCATAAAGCTGCTTAACGACCGATTTTGTGCTTACTGTGCGAGTTTCTATTTCATAGCGCTACAAACTGTAAGCACATAAAAAAGCATGCTAACCCTCCGGTGTTTACTGTATGGACATGAATGATGTAACAATGCAAATCCAAGATGGCAGCCTAATTTTCTTGCTCACCTGTGAAATCCGCTGACGCTTAAGCAATTTGTTTTGCTATAGTTAGCCCCAAAATTGGCTTACTGTTAAGCAGTGCTATGAAGTTGGCCCCAGGTCCCATGTCCAGTGGGTGCATGTAGCTGCAACGATATATGTTTTATACTATAATACTTATTTATTAGTCTGGGTCAGAGTTCAGTTGTCTGTGTCACTGTATCTAGGCAACTTCCTTCATGATCTAGGGTAGCATATCTTTACAGTAGCCATGCAATTTGAACCAACTGCTGGAGTTTAATGACTGTTTAGGCAGTTACCATTAGACATTGACTTGCGTTTGTTTTTTAACTGTTGGTAGCTACGCTCCCATCGAACGGCGGATATCGCTGGCATGCATTTGTGAGTGGAGAGACGCAATATCTTGCCTTGGCCAATGAAGGTATCAATCCGTGCACTGGAGGTAAGAATTCAAAGTTTCACTCTGACCTGAAAAGGGCACATTGCTTACAAATCTCTCAACATTTTGCTGTTTGGAATTACCCCTTATCCTTTTTTTATTATTATTATTATTTATTCAGCCAACACAACGATACAAAATAACAAGACAATACAAAATTACTTCCAGATGGGCTTGCAGAAACAAAAGTAAATTAGTTACTGTGACCCGTAGACTTGCCAGCCCACATCTGGTTAAGAGTTGTTCATGAACAACACCTGCAGTGTGTTGTAGTTAGTGAGTAGTGATTAAAAAAACACATGACTTTATTTCAGAGGGAAATATTTCACTGAAAAAGTGGTTCTGGTATGAACTTCATAATCGGTAAGCTTTCAGACTAAAATTAAACCATGATGTTGTTTATTCTTACTAATCCTGTATAATACTTTAGATGCATTTTTCTTCCCACAGAATCTAATGTGACGAATGGGATCTTCTATTACGACGGCAGTCAGTTTGTGGAGCTACAGCGATTAGATGCCATGGAGACTAGAGAGATTGATACGACGTTCATTGGGACGAACCTCTACCTCGTTCAGGCTAACGCCAGAACCACCACGGAATCCTTCCTCTACCTGCAGGGACAAGACGGTCTCTTCCATGAAGTACAAAACTTTACACTTGGAGGTGAGCACAAGATCATTCTAATAACAGTAGTAATGCACTGGTATCCACCATACAGTGACGCTAATGATGCATAAACATATGGTGGCCCTGAAGGGACACTGCATATCTCAAAAATGTGGGCAGACGTATGCAATGTCGTGAAACTAATCACAAATATAGTGTTGTAACCAATTAAATTTTTTTCAAATCAAGTCAAGTCTCATGTAACATAATTTCCCATGATATTGTGACAAAAGCCTGGTAAAAGACCATCAATAATAATACATTGAACCCATGAATCATGCAACCACGTGTCTGCATATCTGTGCAGATTTAATGCTCGGCCTTATGACAAAAGCACTACAAATATTGGGATGTCTGCAGCGGCACATTTATTTTAAAAAATAATTGCATTGTCCTAAAATCAAATTTATACAAGTAAACTTTCAACTTTCAAGTCATTTTTGCCCAAGTCAAGTCAAGTCTCACGCCATTTTCCCTCAGGTCAAGTCAAGTTGCAAATCAATGAAATTGGCGACTCGAGTCTGATTCGAGTCCAAGTCAGGGACTCGAGTCAGCAACGCTGCAAATATGTGCGCAGATGCATGCAATGTTGTGAAACTAACTTCAACTATGTGCGCATATATGCTTTCCTTTCAAGTCTTTTTTGTGTGTGTTTCTACTTGATTCCATCCAGGAGCTTCTTCCGTTGAATTTGTTCATATCGAGAATGACACGTTCCTTGTGTTTGCTACAATCAATCCAGACCAAAGTCCCATCTTTATCTACAACCACCAGGTAAGACTGTTTGCAATGATTTGCGGCTTTTAATCGGTCTATTTTTTTACCCTTTAGATACTATAGCGGCCAGAAACGGCTTGTCCCTCAAATTGGCTGCCAGATTTGACTGAATCCCATTTGGCTAAAAAGGCTTTTTGTGCTCTGAAATTATAATTTTCTCTTGATTTCCATTTTAACAAACTACATGTTATTTTGGTTTCATTGACTTGAATCTGTTGTTGAAGGCTTCGCAGATTTGTTTGGTCCATTTAATCCGTAGGAGTTATTCTTACTTCCTCTGGGGAGATTGTTTTGTCTGAAAACTTTGTACTTCCCTCAGTCAGTCAGTAGTTGGAAATGTTAAAGAAACCACTCCAGTTGTTGAATACCACTGAAGTCCTGCAGAAAAAAACTCACATGCCTCCCTGGTGGGATTCTAACCCACGACCCTCCACCAGGGAGTGGGCATGGTAGGTGGTCTAGTGATAAGACAACTGCTCTAGAATAGCTTGGGTTCTGGGTTTGAATCCCACCGGAGTAGTATGGCTGTGTTTATAAACTCTAGAATGCTGGGTGCACAGGGGTTCTGGTCAAATCCCACCTGGGTCGTATCGCTGTTTATCAACTCTAGAATGCTGGGTGCACAGGGGTCGTGGTCGAATCCCACCTGAGTCGTCTGCCTGTGTTTTAGGGTGTTTCTTTACAGTCTACAGTACATCACACATCGGTAATTGTAAAATCAAAACAAAATTCTCTGTACAAAAATGTACAGACCATGTCTTTGAAATGTGACGTCATTGAACGTTTGGGATTTTGACATAAATTGCACTTAAAGGGTGTCAAACACAGTGGCCGGCATATCAAACCTTGCAATTTTCATAAGGACTCTATCTATTGGAAAATGAGTGCATCACAAAACAAAATTGCTTTAAACATTTTTGTCACAACAGCAATAAATTTATCCTAAAAATGTCCATCTTCCACACAGAGTGGTCTGTTTGACCTCCACCAGTATGTACCAACCAGCTACGCAGCATCAGTAGAAACCTACAAGCACCAGAACCATGTGGGTGTGATATTTGCCAACCACGCCAAGCGATTAGCCAACAATAAAATCTCCTACGATGTACCAGTCTCGGTTAGTTTGACATCAGTCTGTTTTTATACATTGTTTTTTCCTCTGAACTCTCCTAAACAAATACAATACAATAAGCCTGGATGCTTGTCGACCAGGGCCCAATATCATAGAGCTGCTTAACGGCTGATTTTGTGCTTACTGCATGATTTACATTTCACAGCGCTGCTAACCGTAAGCACAAAAAAGGCTTGCTTTACATAATACTCAACACAGATTTTTAGACATGTGATTTCAGTTACTTTATCATTATGACTATTATTACCATCAATATCCATAGTTATGAAATCTAGCATTTCTCAAAAAAACATTATATCACTATTGAACCCTTGCATGGCGCGGAACACATCTCCACACAATGTGCATCTACCATTCCGACAATTTGGGAGTCAATTCCTTTCTTGGTTAGTATTTAACCAGGATAGCTTTCAGACAACTGGAACTTACTATTTTTGTACATCAATGGGATTTTAGTCCAGCCTCTTGTTTAACATTGTCTGGTGTGAAAGGGCATTTCAACAATCTATATATTTAGAAAATGCTTACCTTATAGACCCTAAGTAGGTGTTATTTGAAAGCTCTTATTCTTTTCTATTTGATGAGCAAATAAACCCAGTATTTATTTTTGGCAAGAAGTGCGTGGTTTTTTCATAGAGCATCACAACTACTTCCCAAAAGCAAGCTTTTCTTGCAAGACAAACAAATTTCCAACTTCTCAAATTGGTTAAAGTCTTCCTATTTTCCCGTTGAGTCGGCAGGTGTAATTTGAAAGCTATCATTCTTATATATTTAATGAGCAAATAAACCCAGTTTTGACTCTGGCAAGAAGTGCCTGGCTTTGATGTAGAACATCACAATCACTTCTGAAAAGCAAGGCTTCTTGCAAGAGTAACAAATGCTCAACTTCTCAGATTTGTGAAAGTTTGCCTGTTTTCCCATTCACCAGGTGTACCATTGGTCCAACACAAGCGGTTTATTTGAACTTTTTGAGACGATAGATTTCATTGGTGCAGTGGATGTGGATGCATTCCATGTAGGTCCAGATCTGTACCTCGTCGTAGTCAGTGAATTTGAGCAGCTGGAACTCTTCAGACTTGAAGGTATTGTAATACTTTGATCATCTGAAACCCTTCAAATAAGCATGATGTGGTTTTCATTCATTTGAAGTATTCTAGTTAAAAAGACAGTGTACATAAACCACTTCATACATTGCGTTCTATTTCAGAGTAGTTTTAACCATAGCACGAGTAAATTAAACATTATTTCTTTGATAACACTCCAAACATATATTGTGCCTAGATA
>CM021528.1:19838304-19850422 GCA_010994315.2 Pisaster ochraceus
AAAAAAAAAAAAAAAAAAAAAAAAAAAAGGATATATAAACACACACGCAATCTCAGACTCGACTTACACGAAAGAAAAATCGTCCTGGTATAAGCATTGACATCTACACAAAAAAATTCTGTAAATATTTACATTAATATATATTAATATTAATAACAAAAGGGTATTTTTATTTTGTTTTTTGGGTCAAAAGTAATAGGAGAACTGGGATTTAGGGGCACGGGGGGGGCCAGTTTTATTTGCTCTGGAAAAATTAATAAGACTAATTTCGTTGAGCAATGAAGGAGGGGCAACCAGTTTAACATCTATCCGGTTTGTATGAATCAGTGGCAGGTAAGCAGTTAATCAGATAAGTAGATTGTCTGCTAAGCCATTTTAAAAATGTTTAATGAACTAATGGACATATACGTAGAAAGTATACCCAGTTTTCACATTACCTTTTTTTAAATTAAATTATTATAAGAATTCAACAAATACTTCCATTTTTATCATAGGACAGAGCTGACAGCAACGGTATGTTTTAGAATTTGGTGGTTTAAATTGACACACGACAGTTGGACCAAAGTTAACAGAATGTTGAGTAGAAAAAGAAATGATGATCAAAATTCCCTCTTGCAGGATTTTATCTTGCAAGAGACAGGCCTTTACCGTCTTGCAAAGGGCACTTTCAAGTCTATGGGAATATCTTGAGGGGATACAGGGGACAAGACCAGGGCAAGAGAGGACACCTCTATGAAATTCAAGACCTGAAGGTAAGTAAACAAATAAAGTCGACCCTCGTTATAAAGAGCACTGTTATACAGAGGTTCTGGGCCCAATTTCATAAAGCTGTTCAGCAGAAAATTCTTCTTAGCAAATTTCTATACTTAGCAAGAAATAACAGGGTACCAGTGGCAACAATGTAAAACCTTATGGAATGTTGGACGGTAACCTGTTTCTGCTAAGCAATATTTTTCTGTGCTTAGCAAGTTATATTTTGAAGTCCCGAAGCTCATTTCTGCTTTGTGTTTCTTTGTTTTGTTGTCCGCTTATAGCAACGTTCCTGTCGTAAAGATGTAATTTGGCCGGTCTCAGCGATCTTATTATAACGAGAGTCGACAGTACAGGAATTGCACTCAGTACAATAACCAGAACTCGATTCCCAAAAAGCTAAGGTTGATCTTAAGTGCGAATCAATCTTCACTGCTAAGCAAAGTTTGATGTCACATTACAAATCTCTATGGCAATACTGACAACTCATCTTAAGATGAATCTTGTGTTTTTGAAATCCAGCCCTAGAAATGTCTTCTTGTATAAATCAGTAGAAATGTGTAGAAATTTACCAATATCTCTCATGGAAAACCATAACAAATTTGTTTCTTTTGTTTTCACTCTACATGTAGAGACCCCTTTATTGAGGTCAAATGATGGAAATGTACATGAGCTGCGCACAACTCTCGGCCAATGATAGGTACACGTTGACCTCACCGAGGGCGCTGTTTTGAGCTTGTGACATTATATGCAAAGGATCTATGGTTTGACGGCCATCTGTTATCCTGTTGGATACAATTGGATTTAACTGTTCTTTAAAAAGAGTCAAGGGGGAGGGGAAGAGAGTCTACAGAAAACTCAAAATCCGGAAATTCCAAGATTTTTGTAACAACGAGAAATTTACCATGAACTAAGTAGTGAAAAGCCATGATAAACTTACCATAACAACATGTACAAAAACTCAGATCGTTCAGATTATCCAGGTTTTATAAACAGTGAAGTGCTTTTGATCTGAGAATCAAATAGGAACCTTTGCTATTTATTGTGGAATTAAAAAACGTCCGTTTTGGATTTTTTTTATCAGATAAAAGAAACCCATACATTAACACAGTTCAATGACATGGAAGATCTTTAACTAGGTACAATATTATTCCGTTTATAATCCAGCAGAATCACCACCAGATTTACTCGATTGTCAGTCCACTGGCATTTGTTTTAAGTCCAAATCGAAAATACCAGTGTGGTTTTTGTTTTTCACAAAAAATCTATGAATTACTTCGAAGCATACAAAAAACGTTACGTACGTACAATGTCTAGAAGAGTCGCTATATGTTTCACATTCAATAAGGTCAATTACGATTTAACAGCCATGCAGAAACTTATCTCACATGGATACAAAAAACAAAGTGGTAGATTTTATAATCAAACGTCAACGTCTTTTTTTTTCATCGTATGACTGTCTTATCATTACAAAAATTGTAGGTGATTTGTAGCTGTCAGATTCATGGTAAGCGAATTGAACAACGGTCTCCACCCAAAAAGATTTCTGCACAAAGGTGAGATGAATTATGCAATGGTGTTGTACATTTAGCCTGTTAGAAATCCTCCTATTGATGTGGGTAAGAGACAAATGGGAGGGGAAAATACCCCCCTCTGCCAACAGCAGTAAGTAATGGTGCGCATTAAACCTACAAAACACTAATACCCCATAAGTTTGGAGAAGCTAAACAAAAAAGTAACAAGTGGTAAAAGTTTACCCGTTTCGGCAGAGTCAAGAATCAAAGCAATACTTTGTAATTTTCCAAAGACTCAACTCTAATTTCAGGGCAGTGATCTGATTTTCCTGCCATACAAACACATGCAACCAAAATGGGTAGTGAGAGCTTTCCCAGATTCTGTTTTTCCCGGCATCACTGGTTCCTGCTTTGCAGTTCCAGTCTCCTGCCACCGTCAACAAAACCTCCCAAGAACACATACCAAAAGGGCAATATTACAATATTAACACCAGGGTAGCCAAACGTGACACAGACATACCTCTGTTAGCGCTTGGCCTTACCATCACCACAGGGTTTGCCCTGAACTTTTTTTAGTGACAGGCCAGCAGGACCCGTTAGCTTGTCATTTCACTAGTCCATCAGCTTTTTCAATAGTCCATGTTCCAAATGAAATAGAGATGTTCTCCAACACTGAACTAGCCAGCTGGACCACTTGGAGAGAATTTAGACTGGTCCTCTGGTGTTTTAACTGCCATTTGGCCAGTGGACCACTATTAAGGGAGACCAATGCACCATGGTATAACCAACTGCTTTTTGTCATCGGTTTAACGGCTACACAAACAATGCGGTGGGTTGCCTTAGCACATAGTCCTGACTATCCATTTATACAAACCAAGGGTAGCACAAAACCTAACCAAACTTGGATAATACATCCTATTCTTTTGTTACCAACAGACAATTTCTCCTGAAGGAGCTTATGAACACAGCTGCTGCAAACCTATCAGAATTCAAATAGGTTCGGCCTCATTTTACACCAACCAAATTACACTCTGACCTTGCTTTTTATTCAAGCCCCAAGCATACCCGCTCCCAGTAAAATCCACAAATTAAGTCACCTTGTTCAGAGTTAGGCCGTATCCAAATTGTCGGCTACGACTGTTGCTAAGGGCGTTGTCAAGAATGTCCTATTTGTCAACACGTGATGGCGCGGCAATCCAGCCGTACCGGTAGCTGTAGCCGCCACCAGACCCCTTGCATTGGCCATCATTGCTGAGGTCAAACTATGGAGATGTGTACTTGTGTGCGCGCTGGGCACAACTCTCAGCCAATGATAGGTAACATTTACCTCCATGAGAGAGTGTTTTTGGCTTGTGACGCCATATACAAGGTATTGAAAATGATGCATGACTTACAAGATGCTTTTTCACTTTCTATTGTTGTATGTTGTATGTTGTATGGACCCGACACTGGGCACTTCATAGCCCAGCTGCAGGTGCCAACAACCCAAGTCGTTTAATCATTACTCATTGAGAGTGGACAATTCTGAAGAAGAAAAAAAATCAAAAAAATCTGATGCATCTTGTCCAAACTCTTCCCTGTGGACCATCCAGTGCATTTCCCGCTCCGAAGTTCACCAGAATTGTATCTTAGCAATGGCAGTTTTGCTAGTCAGAGATTGCTTTTCTATTCATATTGTGTACTTCTTGCCCTGGCATGCAAACATGAAAATACCATCACAAATATAATGCCCAAATGGGACGCTGTTCCCATTGAATTAGCCAGAAAAATACATATCCAGTGAAGTAATTTTTGGGCGTCAAATTTCTTGTTTTTCTCAAACACTTTTTAAGGAAAACAAAAGGTATAAAGTTTCGGAATAACTTAATAAACGTGGGAGCGTGCGCTTTGTTGTGAACATCTTAAACACTGAGCAACAAATAACAGAAGATCAACAGTTCATCATATTATGACACCAGACCAGAGTAAAGTTTAGAAAACAAAGAGCGGAGCATAGGTTTAGCGGCCCAGTTTACAATAAAACCATTCAAGACTGATATACATGTATTTATCTTCAACTTTGTATGTATAGGTATATCCGTAACTCTCTTCAGGAACAGTACATGCTTGATTTCTGTTGACAATGCCTGCATTCTAAAATCAAATTCCGTCAACAGAATTTACAACTTTAAGTCGATCTGTTGTCTTCTGTTTTTCTTTCTCCAAAAAATGTTACTTTCAAGCTAATCGTTGCGTTCTGCCTGAGAAAGTGACGCTTTTGAAGTCATCCATTGATGCTTGTCGCACGTGAAATAGCCCGGTACCCTGCTGATGAACTTGTCCAGTTGCTATTCAGTAGTTACCAGCTGATATGTTTGCTTTTTCCTTCGCAGTCGTCCAGTGTCAAGGCGTTGTTGTTGTTGTTGTTTTTTTTTATAGAAAAATCTTCTCACGCAAATCACTGACGGTGAATTTTTCCCTCGCATGATCGTTTTTGTTATTGGCATGTCCTATTGCATTACCCTTACAGAGTTCTCATTTACACTTATAACAGAGCACCATCATGGCCGTCATTTCCGGAGGTACCGTGACGAGGCTGTCCGTGGGACCCCGTCTTCCCTGGAGAGCTCGTTGGGTTTGGATCCCATCCCACTATTGATACCGCCGTTGATTGCAGAATACGGAGTTGTGAGGCGTCCTACGCCCATATCCCGTCGTACAGGCTCTGGTCCCGACATCACTTGAGGTGCCATGCCACGGTGGAGGCGTCGACTGACTGAGCGCTGGGCGTCTGCTCGAGATGTTGGACGGGGTGATGTAGGATTTGCTGCAAAGGAAAGCAAAGAGCAATAATCTTATATTGTATCTCTCAAAACACATTTTTAACTTAACAGGACTTCAGAGCTGGGCCAAATTTCATGGCTTTGCTTACTGCTGAATTATGCCCTTGCGATCACCATTCTTCTCTTACACGGCAAGTACCAAATTTCTGCGCTAGCTGTGTAAACAAAGAATGCCTTGTAACATGGAGTACACAAGGTGCACATTCCCTGCTAACCTACAAATTTGCTTGACGTTAGCGCCGATTCTTTTCTTACGGTAAGTAGAGCCATGAAATTGGACCCAGCTTAGTACAGAAATTTGCTAATCAATAACAAGTTAGTAGCCAAAATGCCATCTGGTGATGTTCGGACTCGACTGCAATCATTTCACTTGACAACTTTATGAAACTGTGCCCGGACGGTTACAGCTGTCTGCAAGAATCCACTGCCATGATCACACCGGCCATCAGTATAAAATTCAAACTTTTGTGTCGTGATAAAAAATCCTGTCTGCATGCAAAAATGGCAGGAATAAACAAGAGAACTGGGCGTACTTTTTGTGAAGTTAGTGTATTACTCAGCCATTCAAGAGCTAATCGTGAACGGTGGAAGCCTATGAAGAACAGGGCAGGCCTGAAATTTCATCTTTGGGAGGGCAGGGCCACTTTCATTTTGCTAGGGGCACTTCCATTGGAAATTCTTATAAGTCTATGGGAAACTTTTGAAGGGGCACCAAGGCCAAGACCAGGGGCAAAGAGGCCAGGGGCAGCAGAAGCAAGGGACAAACGAGGCCATGGCCTTTGTTGCCTCCATGTAATTCCAGGCCAGACATGGAGCAAATGACGGAGAAAACTGAAGTGTTATTTGAACAGCTTTCAAGTGTAAGTTTCAGACCATTTACATGTGCATATGGCCTCAGAAAACTGGCATTGTGTTTGATCAAATAGCATGGTCTTAACAACTACACGTTTTTAACTGGCATCATTCATGGGGAGACCGATCTTTCTCACATGCCACGCCATGCATATGGAACAAATTACCACCATATAAGTAAAATCATCCGTTTCTTGAACTGAATTTTGTTTTAAACCTAAAGACTCATCTTTTCAATCAAGTATTTGAGTAATGTTGTGTTTTCACCCTGTTTTTTGTTATTTCTTTACTATTGTGTTTCAGATTTTTTCTAAGCTTGTTTTATTTTAATTATTTTTTGTACATGCTCTTGTTTGTATTAGCGCCATGAGCACTTTTGTAGATTTGTGCACTTTATAAGTTTTCATTATTTAATTCCTTTTGTGTGATTTAAACTCCAAATAGAAAATGAGGTCACTGTATAGCGAGGAGTCTACAAGGGAACTTGTTAGGTAAGCAAGCTAACAGCTGCTAGAAAAAAAAACCCTCAAACAATGAAAGAAACAATGTAAATGTTAGGAATTACAATCAAACAAATTAACGCTGTGGAAAAGGCAGTCAGTAGCCAGGCAAGTGCGTAGGGTTACCAGTCACTAACATTGCACATGTTTGTATGTGTTTTAGTCAGTAACACTATTTCCGCTAAGCAAAATCTGTTGCTAGTTAACGAATTAGTTAACTTGTAAACATGAATTATGAATTCAACCTGATCCTAACAACAAATGAACACATCCAAACGAATGATAAAAACTAACATTTCAAAAACTAACTTTACATCCAACTTACCAGAGGATTATGCCTGTCTACATGGAGGCTATCTTTCTCTACTAGATCTGCACTATGTAAATCAATGTCCATACATACATAACACCAAGAAACAAGTTGCTAAGCTCCACACCATCATGGTTTTATTCGCTTTTTAAAAAGACTTTACAAAAATATTAGCCCCTTAAGGGCAAGGACCCCAAGTTTACCCCAAAGGCAAGGACCCCAAGTTTACCTCCCACCTCTGTGTTGAGACCCTACCTAACCCTTCAGCCTATGAACATAGTCAGGCTGTATCCGAATGGTGGCTCGGGCTACAGCTACGGCTGTTGCTAAGGGCGTTGTTAAAGACGTCCTATACTTCAATGCATGATGACATGGCAATCCAGCCATAGCCGCAGCTGTAGCTACCGATCCGGATGTGGCCTAATTCTACCTTTAAAACTCTAAATGAATTTTACAGCCTGGTTCACCTTATTTCTAATCACCGACTGCTTAATTTATATGCCGGCCCTCTTAACACTATTCACACTTGGTCTGTTATTCCTCAATCAAGTGAGGTTTGCGAAGACCCCATGTAATAAATCTCTTACTGTACGAGCAGTAGCGGTTATGAGAAGAACCAGTTGTTTAACGGTTCTGAGAAGAACCAGTAGTTTAACGTTCTGAAAAGAACCGGTTGTTTAACGGTTCTGAGAAGAACCAGTGTTATTACTCTACCTACATGTAGTTCTCGGTCCTTAATACAAACACATTGTACCAAGAAACATTAACCACCAAATAGTTGATATATTTCGCTATCACTAAAATCCCTCTCCCCTGTACCTTAATTACATAATTTCTTTCTGGGCCCAATTTCATGGCTCTGCTTTCCGCAGAATTCTGCGCTTGCGATCACCATTCTACGCTTAATGTGCAAGCGCCGAACTTCTGCGTTAGCAGTGTAAGCAAAGAATGCCTAGTACACGATCACAAGCCAAAATTCCATGCTAGACCCTGAAATACACTGGACTCAAGCGCGGAATTCGTGAGCGGCGTTTCTTTGCTTATGGTAAGCAGAGCCATGAAATTGGGCCCTAAATCAGTTTTCAGTTGCAACTTATGATTGGCCTACATCATTTATTGTACATTGAACTCAAACTCAAACAGGTTTGATACTGCCATTTTACTCTACCTGCATGTACACATAAGTTAAAATCATTAAAACATCCCATTCATATTTAGTTTCTTTTTAATAATTTACCATAACAGAATGCCTCTCTTAAATCTATGTACACATTTGGAAAGAAGGCCTTGCTCTCTGCTCTCTCATTTATTTAGTTTGTAAAATTAAAATGTAGTCTAAAGTTTGTTTCGTTCTATGACCACCTTTTGGTGGAACTGTACACATAATAACTCCACATGTTATTACATATTATTTTACCACTCACTCTGCTTTTTATCAATCTTCAACATGTAATTTCATTTTACATGTTTAGTCATTTCCCCAAACCGTTCCGACTGAAAACCGACTGAAAGTCTAAATATTAACCCTCACTAATCAATTGTCTCTCCTCCCTCCACACAGGGCCCAATTTCATAGACCTGCTTAAGGAAAAAATATTACATGACAATTTTCTGCTCAGCAAAAATGAGCAGGATACCAGTCACAAACTGTACATGTGGCATGGTAGTTTGACTGGTAACCTTCTGGTGAGCTGCGCTACTTTTTGCAGCTCTATGAAATTTGGCTCAGGTAAGAGAATGAGTCCATGCTCAGTGAAAAAAATTCCATATTCAGTCACTTCTCACTCATGATCGCTTAATTAAACACACCATACCTTGAGCTCTCTCTACCAACACACTTGAGGACCCCCCCACCCCCCACCCAGAGGCCAAGTAGTGGCCAACTGATGGCCAACTACCATTTCTTTACTGATTAGTTCATAGTTTGTTCTACCACTAACCCTGTCCTCCCTCTACCTAGGTAAATGCGTCCTATGCCTGTGGTCACTTGAGTGTTTCTTTTTGAGTTGACCTCCCGATCGTTTACTAGTGCAAGCGAGCTCGGGTTGCTCAGTCAAGCTGTGAGACGGCTGGTCCCTGATATCCATGGCTGATTTCCTGGCAGTTCCAACACCCTGGGCACTGCTGACTACAATGAAGGAGTTGAGGGTAGGGTTTTTATAGGGTTAGGTGTTTAGAGTTGTACGGTACAGGTCTGGAATTTCATCTTTAAGAGGGCAAGGCAATTTTCATTTTGCAAAGGGCACTTCCATTTTGAAGGGGCACCAAGGCCAAGACCGGGGCAACAGAGGCCATGGACTCCATGTAATTCTAGGCCTGGGTGCAATGGTGTTGCCGGCCTGATGCTATGTTCCTGAAAGGGCAAAAGCACCAAGGCGTCTTCTCTTTTGTAACGGGCAGACCCACGAGGAAATTGTAAATTTCTATTGGAATGTTTCAATTGCTCCGTTGCCCCTGTGAAGCCACACGCCTAGTGCTGGGTGCCAAAGGTATTGGGTGCTGTACAGTACAAGGTGCAAGCTACTTTGGGAAAGGTACATGTAGATGTAAACAGAGACATGATATTATGCCACAATGCAGAAGGATGGCAGGTATGGGGTAGTCTGGTAGCTCAAGCTTTCACTAGACCACCAAAACTTTTATCATATAAATTATACAATTATATTTGCAGGGGCAAGATTGGACTTGAAGCTATGTATACCTAAAAAGTATGTCTGTATGGGTTTGAGAAGACATTGGATCATGGGACTTATTTGCTTGTGAGGTTACTGACCCAATGCTAAAGCCAGCAGTGCAGTCGGTATTTCAACCCTGGGGCACAATTTCAACATTTTTCTGCTAAGTCGAAATGATCAGGGCACCAGCCAAAGATGATACATGCAGAATGGTACTTTGGCTGGTAACCTTATTCTGGTAAGCAGAATTTGGTGGTTCTTAGCAACTTCCTGTGCTTAATTATCAGGTAATGACCTAACAACTGTTTTCTTTTGACAGGGGCAGTTAAAACGCTCTCACTACAGTGGGTGCAAGTCAGCTAGTGTGAACCAGCTTTGTTAAGGTACTGGGTCTTGGAGTATGATTTGGGGTCGAGTGGGAAGGGGATCCAAATTAGAAGGGATAAGGTGCGAGGATTGACAGTGATTGCTGCAGGCTCAAAGGGTCCACTGAAATGGACCCCTTGCATATGACGTCACACTCTCAAACAGTGCCCTCACAGAGCTAGAACAAGGCAGATCATTGGATGACAGCTTCTCTTAGTGCGTAAAAGCATACGCGTGACCTCAGCGTACCAGCAGCGTTGCGCATTAAGCAAAGGGTATATATTGTGACTCTTCTGAGTTTCGATGAAAAATGGAGTGGATTCTTGAGGCTTTTACCAACCTTGGCTTAGGCTCTGTCTCTAGGCTTTGTTTGTTGTTTGAAACAATGTACACTAGCCCGAAATTGATAGAGCCCAAGTCGGAGCTGAAGCCCAGCTGAGGTTTGGAAAAGCCCCTTGGCTTCTTGGACTGAATCATGTCAACTCTCTAAATCTACAGGGAAACAGACCCTCAACGTGTACTCACCACCTGCTCCAAGACCTTGAGGTGGTCCTTCTGTGGCTTTGATCCGGCTGGTGGCCGCCGTGGTGGCTACTGCTCTTGTGGTTGAGCTACGAGGGTGATGAAGCACACCTTGCCTGTCCCTGTCGTCCCGCCTGTCACGGTCCTCATCATGAGGTTTGCCCGTGCTCTGTTTCAAACGAGGAGAGTTTTAGTGGTGAAAGATTTCAGCAAGGGTAAAGTAGTGGCGTGAGGATTTCTTAAGGTACATCAATAATAAAACTTAATTGATTTTCCAAATGTGGATGGCGTAGACCTTTTCAATAGGCCTTTCACCATTCTTTATCTCAGTTATCTAAAATCAGCTACGTAGCAGCATCATAAACAGACATGCAATTTTGTAATTGCGAGAAACAAGGAAATGGTAAATCACATTTAGCGTTGTGGTGTTTTCAGTTTCCTATGGCACTACAATTAATGAATAAAAAAGGAAATCGGCTGATAAGCTGAAATGTTTAATGCCTGCCTTAAACTTTCCCTGGATGACAGCAGAGCTGCCAACATTTGCCTCTTGCAATCTGGGAGATTTTGTATGACAATAACAGAGATATTTAGAATTACATTCAACGTAGTGGGGACAAAATTTCCATAGTTCAAGGAGATTTTCAAATTTGTTCACCAAAACATGGTGAATTTTTAGGGAATTTTCTGCAGAATTAGGGGGAGTTGGCAGCTCTGTGATAGAAATGATGCTAAACATTCTGACAAGTCGATTCGTTTAATGTCGTTTTAATTGTCACATAAACTGAATACCTTGCTAACTCTGACTGCTAGCTAATGTTTCACTTGTGGTTCCTTTAAATTTTGCAGTGTTCCGACCCTCGGGCTGGCGTAGTGGTATCTTTCCTTGCCCTCCACCTGGAGGACCCCGGTTCGACTCCCGCTGGGGGCACTGTAAGAATTGGGTTTTCAGTCCCTACCTGATGGCGTGGTTTTTTCTGGAATAATTCTCTGCAGTTTTCCTCCCACGTCTAAAACTGAAACTTCCTTGTCTTTTCACCATGGGATTCTTGGCTAGTAACAAACTTTTCTAAGAGTCCCTTCATTCACAACAAGAATGAAGTGAATGAAAAATGAAATGCCCCATAACCAGTACACCCACCAGGCTCTAGTCAAAGCACCGTTTTGACAATTTGTGCACAATACTCACTATTTTGAGAAGATTCCAGTCGAAGATATAGTCATAGGTGAAGCCTTGCCTGTGGAAGAGATTGCGGAAAAGCTGTCGAA
Organism: Pisaster ochraceus; assembly: GCA_010994315.2. Taxonomy (NCBI): domain Eukaryota; kingdom Metazoa; phylum Echinodermata; class Asteroidea; order Forcipulatida; family Asteriidae; genus Pisaster; species Pisaster ochraceus. The sequence continues at coordinate 19,849,885 of CM021528.1, forward strand.
GAAAGGAGTAGTCGGGTTTCTCGTCGAATCGTAGCGATCTTGTGTAATTCAGGTACGTGGCAAATTCCGCTATAAGAGACAATTTTAACATTTTAAAATTTTGTCATCAGTTCATGTCAGCAGACTTGCCAATACCACACCTCCTGGGCCCAATTTCATGGCTCTGCTTACTGTCGAATTCTGCGCTTACAATCACCATTCTCCACTGACTGGTGCAAGCGCCGAATTTCTGCACTTGCTGTGTAAGCGAAGAATGCCACGACAAGCCACATTCAGAGCACATTTAACATTTCGGCCTGAGTTGACCATCTTGTGCCCTTGACACTCAATAATCTTTGAAAGATACAGTCACCTCATGTTATCGTATTATAAACTGGCAAAGTGCATCCATCATTCAAAACCTTGTGGATGATAATGAATGGTCAGACAACCTTGAAGCTATGCATGGTGGAAGTACGAAGTAGGTAAGGTTTGCGTGAACACCATGTAAGAATCTCTTTATTGAGCAGTAGCGGCTCTGAGAGAGGCCGGTTTCTGC
>CM021528.1:19866549-19883704 GCA_010994315.2 Pisaster ochraceus
AAAGTTCCAATACAAATTTACATTTTCCTCATATAGTGCCCCTTACCAGAGGAAAAGTGCTGTGCCCCTTCAAGAGCGAAGTTCATGGCCTGGCAAGTATCAATTTGATATTTGAAATAAAAAGTTGCACCCCTTAAGGCGATCCCAGGTTGTGTTGCAATTTTGGGTGTGATCCCTGGCACCCCCGAACAAAGATATTGACAAAAGGAAACAGCCACCATAGGGCTACCTAGATAGATGAGTTGGTAGAGCGCCAGCATGTTAATCCGTAGATTGCGGGTTCAAGTCCTGCTCTAGTCAATTTTTCTTTGTTCAACCCCAAACTATCAATTCTAATACATTGTACATGTACCAACAAATGCTAGAATCGGAGTACCATGTACATGTACTGTGTGAGTTCTTCATAAATATCATTTCACTTTAAATTGAGTTCAACATGCGTCCCAATTGTGGTCGACTTTAAACCTGACTGATAATCCTGGCAGAAGCTGTGTAGTTTTTCATGCTGGCTTAACTTGAACAACTTTTATGCCCTCTACCCATACTCTCTGCAGCAAATAATAGACAGTTTGCCCTCATTCAACGCTTATAAAAAGTTGCAACGTAGTACACGCGTACAATGTGTTTGGGGTACAGGTATACAACGTATACTTGTCCACTTGTGTACATTAGACCAATTTGGCACCATACTCAACCATGTCGGACCCTTTGAACATATGTAAATGACACCAACTCATGTGCTATTTTCAGAGTCAAATTACGGCTGTCTGCACGCTTCCCGCCGATGTCGTGCAAACGGATGCAACCTCTAACCAATGAATATAAATACATAGACCTACATCATTTAGGGGCCTACATAACTGTACAAATTCTCCAAAATGGCAGACAAGGTGGGCTCTGTGAGGTTTAAGTCTCAAAAAGGCATGCATTACATGTATACATGGAGTACATTCTACGGGGAAATTACAAAACAAAGCTTGCGACTCTTTTGCAACAAAATAAAACCATCACATAATTGCAGACAGACACAGGGTACAAATGACCTTTATCATTCCCCCTTCACACTATTTTTAACCCACTTTTTTGATTTGGGTCCAAGGTGGAATTATTTTCTTGCTGGTGACTCAGGCACACTTGGCAAGGTGCCCCAAATGGGCAAATGTGGTACAAGTGAAGGGGGAACTTCACATCCGAGAAAAATTGTGTGATTTGCCTCCAACTTGCACAAAAAGCTCATAAGCCATGCTAAACATCAAAAGTGAAACTTGGGGCAAATTCTTTCCGAAACCACAGATTGGGCTTGGGCTCCGGCTTAGCCTCGGCCGAGGCACAATTTCATGGCTCTGCTTAGCATAAGCAAAGAATTGGCGCTTAAGGAGGCAGGGAATTCCATGCTTACGTCAAGCGTATTTCACTGGTTAGCATGGATTTTTTGCTTTTATGCATGCATACTCCACGTTACCAGGCATTCTTTGCTCACACAGCTTGCGCAGAAATTTGGTACTTGCACAGTAAGCAGAGAGTAGTGGCCGTGAGCGCAGAATTCAGCCGTGAGCATAGCCCTAAAATTGGGCTTACTTATTTTGAACACTTGTAGCTGTTTAGTACAAAGCTTCAAACAGGTGTAGGGAACTTAAGCCAGTGCCGATGCCGCGGTTTCAAAGGCCAATGTATCAATAGAGATCATGAAACTACAGTTACAGCAAATGGACAGATTAATACCTTAATCTAGCCGCAAACTGTTCAATAGACACAATACAGTTGCTTGCATACATATAATTTCCTCATCATCTCACTGCTGAACCCATCCTTTGTGGAAAGAATTGACCCAATGAACTTCCCTTTGGCCAACAACAGGGTCAACCACAACAAATAACATTTAAGCATAACTTCTAACCTCATTTTTACCAGAGACAAGCCAGTAAAAACTTGGTTCTAGAGTCAAGGGAACTCTAAAGCAAGATGTCTTTTTTACCTCATTTTGTCAATTTGTATAGAGCGGTTTAAGCAAATAATTTTGCTTAACAGTTTTATGATTAGCAAAAACATGCAGAATACCAGTAAAAGATTGTACATGTGACATGGTATTTTGGAAGGTACGCTATCCCAGTAAGCATAATTTAGCTGTGCTTTGTAGCTACTTTTTGTGCTTGAAATCAGCTCTCACAGGGCCTAATTTATTTCATAGACCTGCTAAAAGGCACAAACATTGCCTAAACATTTACTAAGCAAAAATGAGCAGGAGACCAATCAAAAATGGTTCATGTGACATGCCGTTTTGGCTGGTAACCTTAATATGGTAAGCAAATATTTATTGTGCTGACCTTACTTTAAAAAGTGTCTTTAAGCAGATGAAATTTTTCCCTGTGGGTTAATACAAATTGCCGAGTGTTATTTTTTATTTTTTTGTGACCAGTCTGATAAAACCTTTATGTGTAGGTTGGCCATGCACACATTAAATAATTCAGAATTATGTCAAACTTCATAAAATGCAAATAACAAATCTTGTAAATAACTGATGCCAAGCTTTGTTTTTGTAAGTGAAGAACCAGAATTGTGCAACAAGAAAGTACCCTATCATACCACAGAGCCTGATGGCCATGTACTTGTACAGCACAGTATGCTAATGTACTTGTTCATGTCGGCACCGTACTAATGGAAATGTGGGGTTTTGTTCAGACCTGTCCCCTTGGTAACAGCGTACAATGCACTCCAGTGAACTGCCAAAGGCCACATTGAGGTCACTCTGTTGATGTAACCATTGTGTACCGGCGCTACCCACTCCTGCTTAATTCTACCATCGTTACAAGATCACTGACCCTAAGTTATTGGTAAACAAATTGCTGTTATCCACATAAAATATAAAGTTTGACAAATCCCACAAGGTTTGTCAGACATTCAGGAATAATGTGAGAACTTTACAGATGACGGATTGAGGGTGACAATGGTTCAACATGTAAAATAAAATGTAAACATCAAAGACATAATTATATTGTGTACATTGTACAGATTGGTAAATACTGGAAAGATTTTATGCTGACTTTTGAATCCAAAATCAGGGGCTGATTTCACAAAGCACCACGATTCCTCTTGTGATGAGCTGTCAATATTGCCATTGTGATTGTCTTTTGTGACACTACACTTTGCTTAGCAATTACAGGTGATTTGCAGTTAAGATCAGTCTTAGCTCTTTATAAAATCGAGCCAATAGAGCTGCTTTGAAGCACAACATGTAACCAAGCACAACAAAATTGTGCTTAACAGAATAAGGTTACCGGCCAAAATACCATGTCACATCAAATCTGTGACTGGTATTCTGCTTATTATTTGTGTTTTACCCAAACACCGAATCCGATGTTTGTAAAGCATTGTGGGAGATACAGTACTTTCCCGAGTCCTGTGAAAAAGGTCGACAAGCGTAATACTCGGGTGGGATTCGAACCCACGAACTTTACCATTCTAGAGCAGATGTCTTACTACTAGACCACCGAGATTGCCCAGTACCTAGGGTTTGTCCTGGTGTTTCTGGCAGTGGCTGCTAAGTGCGCCGAAGGTGCAACAAAAAAATCAGTCTCATAATTAAAAAAATTCAAAACCTGTCTTTAAAAAGTTTCTCTTTGTTCAAGCACCTTTGTACCTTGTTGATATGTGTGCTAAGACTTATACATGTAGAACAAATCTATGCCTATGTGTAAAGTGTGAATCCATATGTTGGGTGAAATTATTTGTCGGGTACACCCAATCCATAATAAAAGCGCTTGCCCTGTAAGCTGTAATAATGTACAAGTACACATTTTACCCTGAAAGTTGACAACTGGGGGTTTACAGAGAACTAAGCTTTCAGAGAACTTGTTTTTCAAATGCATGTTGCAGGTACATAGTACAAGTAGATTGGGTGAGGCCGTTAGTATTAACATCTACATGTACAGTGTATGTCTAACAATCAAGTCAGACTAAGGTGAGTCACACCACAAGGCTGCCTGCCCTTATAGCAGACTACACAGGTCAGCAAGTGTAGGTTGAGCAGCCAATGTATGACTTACTGAATAGGGGTCACCCAGGTCACGGTGGGTTTTTGTTGTTGTTACTTAAACAGCCACCGGGAGAAGGAAAAGTTTCATTCATGTTTCAAATGCTGATAATGCAATACAACCAAACAAAGGAAGGTGAAGATTGCCTGTGAAAACTTGTTTATTTTATTTTGAAAATAAAGCAAATTTGACAAAATAGATTAACAAAACTATTTATCCTTACATTTTAGAAGAATAAATTGATTCCTGTCCAATAGTTCTCAATAAAAGACACCATCTCACCAACCTGGACATTTTGTGGACCTACATGTACATCAGTCATCAAGGTTTCAGCCAGGATTTGGTAAAAGGGTGTCCAAATTTGCTGGAAATTTAAAAACTGGGTGTCCGCATTGTATGGAAATGACAAATAAAACAGGGTGTCCAAATTTAAAACAGGGTGTCCAAAAGACACCCAGGCACCCCTCTGGCTAACACTATGATGTACATAAACAAATGTATGAGATCTTGTTTCACAAAGGAAACAACAAATAGTTTACAACTGTCAGAGATCTTAAATTTTGTAGGGTTCTAAAAGCTTTTATTTTATTGTTTTGTTTTGAAATCAGGCCTTATACTTCACGGAGGCAACAAAGGCAATTGCCTCTGTTGCCCCTCTTCATTGCCTTGGTGCCCCTTTAAATGTTCCAATAGAAATGTAGAATTTCATCAAAAAGGTGTCTTTTACCCAGGAGAAAATGCATTGGGGCCCTTGCCCTTAAAAAAAATGAAGCACCAGGCCTGTGAAATTTTACAAAAGAATTTTAAATAATGAAAAAAAAAACCAACCCATTATAGTCAGTGAGCTTTCAGATGTAGTAATTTTTTTTTAAATCTTTGTTTTAAAACCCTACATGCAGATCATTCAAATTACCCAGTAAGTTTTCCTTGTGGTTTATTACCAGCTATTTGAAATTAAAGGCCTGGAATTACACGAAGGCCATGGCCTCCATTGCCCCTGGTCTTGGCCTTGGTGCCCCTTCAAAAGTTTCCAATAGACTTTGAGATTTTGCAATGGAAGTGCCCTTTGCAAAATGAAAATGGTCTTGCCCTCTAAAAGATAAAATTCCAGGCCAGTGTTCAAATTTATTTTTGATAAACATAACTAACCTTATAGTACTTTGTCTCTTCACAAAATGTTCGTAATTCACAACAGGAAGGCACTTGAAAAGAAAAGGACACTACCAGTCTTTTGTTTACTTTTTAACACTTAAGCAAAATGTTTTGTTCCTTTACTTTATAGCATACCTTCCCAACTTAATGGAAGAGTCCAATTTGCATATTTTGATCTAGTTTAGGTGCACCAAGTTAACCAGACCAAGGCTTTCAAATGCAACTCCTTACGGTATGTCTTTTGTTGAAGGCAGTCTTTTGTTATATCTCTACACTTATTTTGGTCCTATGCTACAGTTCTTTTGAATGATCCAGACAGGTTCTTACAGAACTTAAATGTAGAATTACTGAGGTACAGAAATGACAGAGCTGCAGCCAAATCTTCAGCTGCACAGTTTCTTAGAGTCCTTTTGATTTCATCCCAAACCTTCAGCTGCACAGTTTCTATGTGTGCTTTTAATTTCAGCATAATGGTACGTGTGCAAAATTAGTGGACTAGAGGAATAACAGAACTATTTAGCAAGGGGTGTGGTTGAATACCAGCAGAGTGAGTGGCAACATTCTGTGTGGAAAACAATGAGGGTAGTAAAAGAAATGAGTGGTATGCTAAACTGCTGTAAGACAGTGGTTGTGTGAGGAACTGCTAGCCCCCCCCCCCAGTTAGCAAAAAAGGAGAATTGTGTGTTCCACAGCCATGCCCAATGGTATTACATGTGCAGCCACTGGGGCACATCTTAAGAACTTGGGTGTGGCCTTCAGGTTGCACATGCATGGCTGAAGGCAGTGAGATGAAGGCAGTGAGACCAAGCCAGCACAACCAAAGAGTCTCAAGCCCATGAAACATGTAAGTTTGAAACCAATTGCCTCAATTTATGCACAGACATTGAAAATCAATAGGCATCACTTCAAAGTGTGAACATATCCATGTATAACCTCAGTCACAGTTTGGTTTTTCCAATGTACATGTACTAATTACAGTAATTTTTTTAAGTTCATCTATTGAGGTATGTAAACTGTAAAACCATTTTTTAAAATAGATACACTCCTCTGTGGCATCCCTTTAAAGTGACATACTTTTTATTATTATTGTAGATTAATAAACATGTGTGGAATCTAATCTTTAAAAGTTTTTGGTCGGCCATTTTCATTAGTTGGTGGCCTTTTGGTTTGGTCTGGGTTTGAGGATTGACAGTGAAGTGAGTGATTGAGGAATGACAACTGACTGCTAGACAGGACTACTGCAACCTCTACTGACTGGTAGGGGGTCCAGTAGCAATGCTCGCCCAAGTCAGAAGAGGGGGGGGGGCAGAAACTACTAAGTTACATTGTTGGTCAAACCCAAGTACCACTTTAATTTCATTTAATTTCATCTAATTAAATTTCTTGTACATAATACACGTTGTATGTATCAGAATAGTGACTACCTACACAGCCCATGTAACTGCGCGGTTCCTTAATGTGTCTAAAAGAGTGTTCCCGCAGAAAACCCAACATCTGCCAAAAACAAACGATAGACAGCGCATCAAATGTTTTCTGTGCGTGATCTGGAATTATGGTGTGTTTATGCCATTCCAGGCACCCGTTATACGCATTCACAGCGATGGTAACCAACGCGTTTGGGCACAGCCGAAGCATGCAAAGGATACACTATTCTGTGCTCCATACATTGTAGATGACAAAAGTGGCAGTGAGCTTTCTGTTCTTGTTTGACTGTATGAAACAGATGCAATTTGTTTAAATGAAACCAAAACGTACATGTACATACCCAAAATGGGCAGAATTATTATACATATTATTTATTTATACTAGTTGTGTTTCAAAGGTTAACCCCAGTAAATACTTCACAAAAAGCATCTGAACCTCAAGCAAAGAAACGTTCTGGAATCTATCAGTTTATGAAATTAATTTTAATCTAAAGTAGGTTTAAATAATGGCAGGGATGATGAAGACATATATATATGCAGGGATCTAATAAGGTACAGATTATAATATTCAGCATAAAAATAAAATGCCGAAACAAGAATCGAGCAGAAATCTGGATATCATTAAATTAATCCAACACATTGTGACTCTTACTCAGACCTTTACAGTCTGAAAAACAATCAAGAATTAGTGGGACAGTTGGAGGTCTTACCGCGGCCTTCAACTAGCCAGCGTACACACTACACAGCAATCAACCAATATGAGAAGCAATTCATAATGGCAGATATTTATTATCATTTTATATTTTGCCGCACATGACATTATGCATAATTTCCCCCGCAGCCATGGAGGTATGCGACCGTGAGATGACTCAATCAGTTCATTGATATTACAAGTCAATATGTTGAAATGGATGGGAGGGGAGAAGCGGGAAGGAAGAGGGGGGAGGTCAGAGTAGTGTTGGTAAACAAATTATCCATTCTAAGAAAAAACACTTAGAGATTCAAGGTTGTTTTTTGGATTAAGGAAGAACCAGTCTCTAATGAACTAGTCAAGATTCAATGCCGAAATGATGGTAAACACATCAGTGTAATGCACTGTATTTTAATGACAGTTCATTTTACTTTGATTCCCATAAATAATGAAGTATTGTCAATTAATGATGGAAAATCTGAACAGTACAAATTACATGCAGAGCTGCCAACATTTGCATCTTGCAATCAAGGAGATTGTGTGCAGTAATCAGGGCGACAATGAACGTAATAAGAAAATAAAAAATAATCAGGGAGATTGTCAAATTTGGTCATCAAAACATGGCAAGATTGGTTTATTTTCAGGGAACTTTCTGCAGAATCAGGGAGAGTTGGCAGCTCTGTACATGTTTATGTCCATGTGTGTGTGTGTACTGCACATGTACACTGTACATGGAAGAATACAGTTCAAACCCTTTCCTACAGTGTTGTCCTAAGGTACAAGTTCTCGACTCTTCCAGAGCGTGTACAGTGTTAAAATGTACCAAATCACTGTGCAGTACATTGTACAACCATTGACATAGCACACAAGTACATTGTATGTACATATTTAAAAAATGTTATTCAACTGTGTAATGCAGAATGTGTACAGGGATAGGCATTGGCTTAGTTTCCCACACACTCCCACAATGCCGTCAGCAACATCACTAATGCAAACGAGAGCATGCCATAATGTAAGCCCCCCAGAAAAGCTGAGTCAACGCAAACACCTATCGCTGGATACTGTAAATGATCCCGAGCACTACCCCCCCCATGAGATCCCTTTTATGAGCGTTAACAATACCATGTGCTGCATGTTCAACATGTCTTGCAGGTGTGAAAAATGTAACGAGCTACGGTGAGCATGATCAGGTGTCTGCCTTCACATTTTGCTCAGAATTGTCTGATTACAATCATTTTCATATTCCTTTCAATCTCAGCTCAGACCTTGTCCTATTGTGCACCATGATGGACAGGACACATATAACATGTATACAATTTAACAACGACAACTGCACATTGTTGCCGTGATGAATAATTTATTAGACAAGATTAATGTCAAGCACAATCCATTATTTTAAATACAAAAGAGTCAACCTTGATGTTTAGAATTTCTGTTTTATAAAGAGGAACATGCATAGACACATATAAGGGAGTGGTTATCCTCGATTAACCAGACTTGAAAATAAATAAATAAATAAATCATGTGATACATAAACATCATACTACATGTTACATCACTTGTCTGGTCTGTCATCCTAATGCATGTAATGAAATGAAGACAAAGTCTCGCCTAAAACCATCACATTTAGTCCAATTCAGTTTAACATGATTCATGTAAAACTGGGAGATCAGTTATCATGGTTAATTTTCTTGTAGGATTAACAATAAAGTCTGCATTTTGAAGTGAAAAAACAAAGGCGTCATTACAAAGTCAAGCTTTAGTTCCTGTGCTAACAATTTATTCATGATAGTAACTATGTACTTGTAGCCTACACATTACGTTTTCGCAATACTCACAATGCTCATGATAGCCGTGGAATGAGGTGCATGCAGAGTTGCTTAAGCAGAAAATATTGCTTAATAATTTCCTGATAAGAATAGATGAGCAGGATACCAGTCACAAATGGTACATGTACATGTAACATGGTACTTTGGTTGGTAACCTGAATCTGGTAAGCATAATGTTGATGTGCTACTGTTTGTGCTTAACTCTATAAAATTGGGACCTGGTCTTGGTCACTAAATAGAACAGCACGCACTTCGTTCCATGGCCAACGCATACATGTACATGTACATGTACATGTACACAATGTACAATGTACATGTACACACTAAGTATTGCGAAGTAGTCTTAGTACACTGAAGGTACATAATTCTCTACTTGAAACAATGTACATCATGTGGATATACATGTATGTAGAATGCATTAGTAATCTGATGTACATGTGGATGTAGATGCAAGTACAATTTCATGTATGTTCCAGACTTTCTTCAAAGATGACATTGACATCCCAAGATGGTTAAGTCATCCATTTATCTCTGTAGAACAAATTGTTAATGGTAATAAAATGTGTAAAATTGTACACACTGCACTCCGAGTGCATCCCATGCTCATGAAAGTTGGCAGAGAGGAAATTGTGCATGACTGAAATTGACAAAGAATGCAATTACTGAAACTGTAATTCCACAGATTAAAGTTCATTAAATTTGTGACAAGTGATTGAAATAGAAACTCTGCACTATGTATGTAGTATGCATACATAAGTAGTAGGCCTACATACATAACAGCTTATCCCAGCATTGGTTTTATGGATAATGTCAATACAATATAACTATGCTCAATGTGACAAGATCCACTTCGACTGAAATGTTGTTGATTTGTCGACCACTCCTCCAGGAGGAATAAACAAAATTATCTCTAGTCTTACTGATAGATATAACATAATTCAACAGGCTGCATATTTATTTATTTATTTTTTTAAACCATTTTTGGCGTGGCTCATTGCTCAACTTGTAGCATTTGAAATCCAAAAATGTACAACTACCGCAAAATGTACTTTTGACCCTGTGAGGGCGCTTGTCAAGCAAATTTACGTGATGCCAAACAAGTAAAACAAGCTGTTTTTCACAGTTGTTATGATTATTTGTTTGGACATTGATACAAGAAATAACACAGTCAAAATACCATAAAATTGTAAATGTAATACTGATGCAACGAAAGTCGCTGTTGAAAGCGCCCTCACGCTGTCCAAAATATGGTCATTTCAGATACTGAAGGGCACTTATTCATGCAAATATACCAGAAGTTCAATGAAGGAGCCATGAGAAATTGACACGGCCCTCATATATATTACCTTTTCTTGGCAAACATGCTCAATATTATTGCGATCGAGTCGAGGCTTTCAGGGAAAATTATGTGTGGTCTCTTTCCTTTTTTTAAATTAAAGCCTCACGGTTTATTGTTGCTGTTTGATACAAAGAACTAAAAAAAAAAGACACATTTAATTGAGTACACGTGTGCTTTCTGATTTCAATCATCAGCCCTTGAATTTATTTGCCATGTTTGTGACCACAATGTTGAACTTTTCTGCAGAAAAACAACTAAGACGAAAGACAAATGGGATCAGCCTGAGTTCAGAATTAACTTGTAGAAGCCAAGAAATTAATTGATCTTCAATCAGCCTACAGCTACACAGATTTACAGTACAAAAAAAACCCTCATCGCCTCCTACAGCAAACATAAGTGTGTTTTAAAGGTAAACAAGATATTTTTGCACCATTTGCGTACATCATGTTTTTAACCATTCTCTGCTGAATACACAACTAGTGCAGAACTTTTGCCTGAACTCTGTCAGTGGAGAAAGATTATCTTATAAGGCCATAATGCTACAATATATGAAGAGCAGCTCCTGATATTCTGGCAAGCCTACGATGTAGTAATTGAAAGGGCAAGGTACATTTAGATTCTCCTTCTGAAAGGGCAGCTCTATGAGGAAAAACTAAATTTCTACTGGAACATTTAAAAGGGCAATCAAGGCAACGATTAGTGGCATAGAGGCGATTGCCGCAATGGTCTCTATGAAGTATGGGTCCAATGTTGGCCTTGCTGCTCTTTTAAAAACCAAAATAACATCGAAGGCAAACATTACATGTATGTGATATTAATGAAAGAACCTTTTTCTCAACGGAGTTTCTTCAAGAATCAAATCAAAGGGTCTTAATGTTTAGACTTACAGTGTATCAGGGGAAAACACACTTTTGCTAAGCAGATACAGGTTGCCAGTCAACTGCTTAGTGAACTTTTGAGAAACCAGGCCTTGATTATGTGGGTTTTTATCTGGTCTACATCTGAAAGGCATCTAAAAAAGAACTCCTCACCACATATCCTCCGAGGCTTCACACACAGTGCATTACGCATCACTTTTTTCTTCTAATTTTAGGATTATTTGGGTCACCTGAAGCACATGCAACAGGCCTGGAAATACACAGAGGCCATGGCCCTTTATTGCCCCTGGTCTTGGCCTTGGTGCCCCTTCAAAAGTTTCCCATAACTTTTGAGATATTTATCCACTGGTAGGGCACTTTGCAAAATGAAAATGGCCTTGCCCTCTCAAAGATGAAATTCCAGGCCTGACGTAAGAATAAAACATAACCACTTACCACCACCCTGCATCATACGGTAAAACTTGCTCTCTATATGGAGCTGGGGATGCTTCGTTTTGACACATTCTAATTTGATAGCCACCTCCTCAGCGGTCCCAATGTTTGTCCCTGTAATAAAGACCATAATAATAATAATAACAACAACAATAATACCAGCATTTATAAAGAACTTTAACCAAGCAGGCATGCTCTAGGGCACTGAATGCAGTTTAGCCCCAAAATGCACTGGTTAAAAGCTGATGTACGATAAAAATAGCGTGAACATATTTTTTGAAAGACAACAACTTCAGAAGTTTGCAGAGACACCAAGTAGTTATAACTCTCTCTTGAGATTGTGGTTCCAAAAAGAACTGGGCCCAATTTCATGACTCTGCTTTTACTGTCGAATTCTGCGCTTACGGTCATCATTCTCCGCTTATTTTGCAAGCGCCGAATTTCTGTGCTGGCTGTGTATGCAAAGAATGCCTAGTTATGTGAAGTACGCACGCGCATAAGCAAAAATTCCCTGCTAACCCGTTAAATACACTTGACGTACATGTAAGCATGGAATTCCCTGCTTCCGTAAGCGCCGATTCTTTGCTTATGGTAAGCAGAGCCATAAAATTGGGCCTGGGTGGACTCCACGTTTGAGACAGTATACTGAGTGATGAGGGACCATGTAGTTAGATCTCTCTTTTGAGTAACTGTGATTGCGAAAAGAACCGAAAGACTCAACGTCTCGGACAGTAAACGCTGCGTCATCGCAAATTATTTAGTGTTAGAGAATATTTTTGTTAACAACATTTCAAGTTTTGCCATCCCCGCTCCCCACTACGTTTAATGTAATGCTCAACGACATTACATGCATGCATGGATTGGGGTACTTCACCAATGAAAACACCACGTGTATTGATTGACTGTACACACAATGGTATGCATAGTTGTTGTATTAGTCATTGTTTACCAATACAACAAATTTTCTCCATCATATCTTATTGTCAATTTATTAGTTTGTTTTTATAATTTCTTTACAAAAATTGTCTGTGTAAATGTTTTAATAAATTTACCTAATTTGCTTCTTACTTTTTTGTGGTGTTTATAAATGAACAAAACGAAGAAACTACACAAATGGAATATTAGCCTGTAATAAATGCCTGATTGGGATCAATAATAACATCCTGTTGGCTGATTACAGAAAGCCATGTATTCCAAATTTATATTGTGTTCAATTCAAACACTTGTAACAATGCAAAGTCTGTGACAGCTGATTATGGGACAGCAATGAAGTTATAACTTTACAATACATGTACATGTACATGTAACATACACTAACTGTAAATTGTTACCATCTCTCAACTAGCACATCTTATGAAGTGTGGTTTGTCAGCTTTTTAAAACACAAAATATAAATAATTTACACTGAGAGAAAGACTCTGCTATGGTTGAAACGTCGGGCCATTAACTATTTTTTGCATGTTTTTTTTTTTGGGGGGGGTTGAAAGCTACTTCTATTTACTTATAACAAGCACAAAGGTACACATGAATAGTGTCATTGGGATGTGTCACAGTCACAGGGACGATGCTTCATCATTGTACAATGGTGGAGCAGTAAATGGACAGGTACATTATGTTGATGCCATTTGCTCTTCATGTAGGTCTATAAGCGCAACACAACAATTTCACTGAAATTTAGTCTACTTAGCACACAGTGCACTGGCCTTGTGCGGATCACAGAAGAAAGTACATGTTTGCATAGTTCAAAAGACCTTATATCATGGTGCGGCCATCTTGATTTTCTCCTATTCAACTTAATGTAATCAAACTGAGGCTGGAAGAAAAAATAATCTGGTTCCTTTTTGTACACTGAATATTTAGCATCCTTTACTGTTACTGGATACAGGGAACATGACCAAGATGGTGACAGAATGATAAAGGTCTATAGCACACTAAACCACATCGGCTGAGTTTTGTTATTAATGCACAGAATACATGAATCCTATTGGAATGCCTAATTGAAGGAAAACCTTCTGATTATTCATTTGGTCAGCAAACACAAATAAGGCAGCCACCATTACAATCAGCAAACAAACATACTGTAGACAGCCCCCATGTTCACTGGTTCATACAGAATGCATGTTCATTTACTGCATGCAGGTACTGTCCTTGTTTGATGTAATATTTTCATTAGCTTGGGCCGGCCATCTGTGTGTTCACTGACCATAAATTAATCTGTGCAGGAAATTGACCAAATTAATAGTAATGCACTCCTTGGGTCTGCAGCTTAATGGCCCAAGAGCACTAATCTTGTTTAATAAAAAAAACGACTGCTAGATTTTGTATATGATCAGTCTCTTGACCATCCTGTTTTGACATTTGGGTTTGCTTTGTGTTAACATGCTTAGATATCAGACACAGCAAGAATTTTCACTCCAAAAATTAAGCAGCCACATTAGAGCTGCTAACATTTGCCTTTTGCAATCAGGGATATTTTGTGCAACAATCAGGAAGATATTTAGAAATTGCATTCAACATAGGCCTAATAGGGAAAGTTTTCCATAATCAGGGAGATTTTCAATGTGTTTATCAGAATGTGGAAAGTTTCGTTCATTTCCAGAGAACTTTCTGCAGAAATCAGGGAGAGTTGGCAGCTCTGTCATGTCATACACAGAGTAAACAATCCATCCATCATTTGAGTATGTCATCATTTAGTTTTCATTGTTCTATTATTGACCCTTTGCATGATGCACAGCAGCGCGATTACACGCGGCTATCGTATCCTCAGTTTTTGGGGAAAAAATGAACAGAAACACGCACATTTTGCCGAGGTGTGTTCTGCGGGTCAATAGAATCTTTCACAAGAATCACTCTCTAATACGAGTTTGTCAAACAATAACAATGAGCCAATTATCACAACAAACCCACCTCAACTATTGTTTAATTCTGTGTCTGATTTTTTGAGATAGAACACTTAAATTTGATGAATGTTTGGATATTACTTAGTGATCATGGTGATAGACTGTGCAAGTCTCGCACGTATTCAAACATAGGGACCCATTAATGTGCGGGAGTTTGTTTCTTTTCACAAATTGAAGCAATATAAGTGGGACCAAAGTGGTCCCAAAGGTGTTCGAATAGGCGCGATACTTGCATGGTCTTTTGCATAGAGATTACTGGACCTCAAACGTTTCAGATACATGACAAACTGGTGCTATATTGTGTGTACATCACAAAGTACCATTTTATGTGCCATGTAGTTCTGTCCCAACGCAATCATTTGGCAACAAATTGGTTTATGATCGTATGTTGTTGTTATCCCCGTTGCCAAACCATGGACACTAGTCACTAACCAACTATTTTGTTTGACCAGGAAGTGTTCACTACAAAACCCTTTAGGTTGCTAATGCAGCTACCTTGATGACCATTTTGTGGGTAAAGTTTGTTTTAGTGGCTTATTTGGAAATGATTTAAGTCAACATGTATGTTGTTTACCTATGAACAATCATCAGATGAAATTTAAGAAGAACATAACGAACGAAAATTTAACACAATGGGAATCCAACTCCCAAAACCACTGCGATCAAGAATGATTAGCCTAAATGGCTGATGCCCACAAAAAAATAATAGACCAAAAAATTAGTTCTCAACTACAAGAGCAAGAAGAGGTCCCAAGGGCTAAATAAGATTGTGTAGACAGGCCTAAGGCTTAAGCTAAGCCTTAATTTAATAATAAACAATGGTTCAATTTGTTGTTTTTTTTTATATTTAATTCATGGGGCACAATGGCAAAGACAGGCAACGCAGCCTCTCTAAAAGTTCAGGTATGTAGTTCAGGTGTAACCACCCGATCCTTGAATAATGATCTGAATAATTCAATTAATTCATACATTAAAAAATAATAAATAAACAAAAAATGAGGAAAACCATATACTTGAAAAGTTTATCATCGCTTCAAATTGTTGAAGAGTGAAATCATAAATGACAAAAATTAACAAAACGCTTTGATCCAACGTTATGTTTTCTTTTTCCAATGAAATATTAATATAATAATATATCATTGAAAATAATCAACAGTCATCTTTATTCTTACTCATACATATCCAGCTCACATAATGAATGATTTGTGAACAGTACCGGCCCGTTGTTTGTGAATCATCAATACTTTATCAATTGTCAGATTATGGAGGTAAGGAAATTTAACCAACCTAAGTAAATGTCACCAAACGAGCCACTTCCAATCTTACGACCCAGTCGGTACTTGTTACCAACTCGGAGCTCCATCCCTACAGAGATAAAGATGAAAAAATTGTACAAAAATGGGGTGTCAATGTCAATGATTCATCGAGGGTGTTCACACGAAACAGCTGTAAATTAATAAACAACAGAGTTTTCATACGACATCAAAGCTGTCCAAATATTTTTTCTCTCAAAAAAACGCATACATTCAAAGGGAATTCTTACCGGCTCTCCTGCCTCAAATCTCACCAAAACACCCTAGACGATAAACACTGTCATCTAGCTATCCCTAGTTGGGAGAAAATAAACTATTTGTAATTTCATAAAGTGGGGATGAATCGGATTTCAGGAGCAGTTCTTCACCTCCTCAAATATTGCGACGCCATATTTATTTACGTTGTCTTTCGTTGCCGACAAATGTGCGCAGTCTCAGTGTTGGGGAGTCTTCCACTGTGTTTTGATTGGATGGATTCCGTAGCAGACGATGTCTACGGAATAATCCAAGATGGCGCTGCCCATGAGTGTCTTTCGGGCGGTATTAAAATTGAGCATTTCTGAGGCTAATTACGGCATTTGGATACCAGGGTAAGACTGTTTTACTAAAATAATGATTTGGATGGTGTAATGTTTCTTTTATGCAACTTTGAATAGTGTTGTACGCATTTTTAAAAGTGTAAATTGGATAGACTGATAGGAAAAACGTTTTAGTCTAGTTTCCGGACAAGCTGTATTCTGTGTCATAAATTGTCAGGTCATGATAATAAATGACTGTGTGACAAAGAAAGCAAATTTCTGTCCTTGCTCTGAGGTATTGCATTGTATTTATAAATATTATACTAGTTCTATTGGCCTGGGTTGGTGGTGGTAGGATTTTATTTATCTACCAACATGTGTGTTTGTGTGTGGTTAGGCTAGGCTAGCCTGCTGCCCCTTAAGGCCAGGGTTGGATGTCGGACACTTTGTACCTTTGCCACTTCGTACCCTGGACACTTTGTACCTTCGGGACACTTCGTACCGTAACCAAATTGGTCACTTCGTACCGCGGGTGGGGTATGAAGTGACCATCAGCTGAGTCACTTCGTACCTTCAGCCTACTCCTAGAACTCCTATGCTGCGCGCAACGCTGGTTCACAATAACCAACGGTTTACGTATAAAACACA
>CM021528.1:19884038-19930916 GCA_010994315.2 Pisaster ochraceus
ATGAGGGTCGGGGAGACGATAGCGGAACGAACCGAATAGTTCTAGGAGTACCTTCAGCCGAGTCACTTCGTAATCGTACCTTAGTAAAATGTGTACTTTCTTAATAAGGATATAATTTTTGTTGAGATACAAAATAATACTTAATGAATGGTCATTTTGTTTAATTATTTGAATGTCCTTTTTAATGTGGAATGTGATTACTTTTATCACTTTTAATAACACAATCGTCAGCCAACACAATAGTAGTTTTATTTCATAATCATCTGATCACAAAGCACAAAATAATCAGTCAACAAGTAATTAAATAAATTCCCATTTGGTTTTGATTCGTTTTTATTTCATACTCATCACTATCAGTCAACAAGTAATTAAATAAATTCCCATTTGGGTTTGATTCGTTTTTATTTCATACTCGTCACTATCAGTCAACATGTAAATAAATAATTTGCACGGCGCCCTCAATCAATTTGACTTGAACTTAAGTCTAGTGACAACGGGCCATTACTTAATTTTAGCGGTGTGACCCTGTTAGAAACGATGCAGAAATCCTGAAGGTAGGCCTACGAAGTGTCTTGTGAGAAGGTACGAAGTGTCTTGTGAGAAGGTACGAAGTGTCCAAGGTACGAAGTATCCAAAGTCACTTCGCACCTTGAAAAGGTGTGAATTGTCCAGGGTTACGAAGTGGCAAAGGTACGAAGTGTCCTGACACCCCAGGGTTGGGTTAGTTAGTTGTGTGTCTCTGTTTATTTTGCTAAACCCGACTAAGTTTAATATTAATTTATTAGTAATTTTACACAACTTTTAATTAGATAAAGGGGCTGTGTCGTCATGATCAATTCAAAGCAAAGCAGGTCTGCGGGGACGGGCTGTGTACATATTGAACTCGCAACTCTAAAATCAATTGATTTTCCCCCAAATCGTGTGAAGTTTCATGATCGATAACAACCCGGATAAGAACTTACAGCTGGCAAAGAAATAGGATTGCAATGGTGCAGGGGCCAAGGATCTGAAGTAGATTAGCCCTATCTATGGGGCTAGGTGAGATGGGGTTTATAGTCCGAGATCGAATCTTCGTCATGTCTGATTCTTTATTTTGCTATGTACAAAATGTATTTACTGCTGAGAAGCGAGACACTTCAAAGTATAGGACGCTTGGGGCACTTCACAGCGACGCTTTGCAGCAGTGTTTCTTAAATAATTGCTCCCCGCCCATTTGTCCAAATGAGGCAAAGTTGTATCACAGTGGACAAGGTTGATTTCTGGATGGAGTTGTTGTTTAGAAAGGGTGTAGATTATTCAGAGTGTGGGGTTCACAAGTTTCTGTGTATGTTTTGTGTTTATTGTGAAAAATTGTGCAAATGACAAGGATCTAGTGCAAATTAAAGGCCTCGATGAAATTTCCATTTCACTGGGATTTGCCTCATGAAATGAAATAGTCCAGGTTTCAAATATATTCTTCGACAATGCACTTGTATGCATCCAATATTTGTATATTGTTGATTTTTTGTACACTTTTTACATTACATACAGGGTCGTCCAGGTACGACACAGTCGGTACCCTGCCACCTACACAAGGCCTGCTGTTAACAAGGAGGCTTACGAAGATGATAAGTTACCGTTTGATATCAGCAAGCCTGTGAAAGCAGCCAGATGTGAAGGTTCATCCTCGACAATCCTGCATGACCCCCTGGTCAAGTGAGTAGTTCAGCATAAATGAACTCTTAAACCCAGCCTTGCTACCATGGGCAGCACGCTGTATCGATACCTCTCGTCACTAGCTCCTGGTAGGGATGTACTGAGAAACAATGCTGATTGGCTCCCAAGGGTGACTACTTTGTGTGCACGCTTGTTAAAAGCTTTCGAGCGCTTACATTGCGCTTGTAGGTCACTTAGTACGCGCGTGTGAAAATGTGCGTGTGAAAATGCAAGTGAAAATTCAGCATCAGGCCTGGAACATAGCCTGGATTGTTCCCATAGACTTAAAAAATGTTCCAGTGGAAGTGCCCTTCTCAAAATGAAAATTGGCTTGTCCTCTCAAAGAAGCAATTTCAGGCCTATTGTTTTCTTGCTAATATTCTAAATTCTTTTTACAATTTCAGTAAGTTTACCAACATCATGAACAAGAAAGGCAAAAAAGAAAGTGTAAGGAAAATAATGAATAAGGTGAGTATAATGAACAAGTTTGGCTTAACTCTTAACCAATTCTAGTTGGAAAATTTTTCCGTGCCAACCCACGTTATTATTTTTGGGAACTTTTTTGAGCTTTTTGAGTAATTGTTTTCCTTTGAAAATATCGTTGCCACAGTGAAACCCTGACTTGACAAATGAAAGACAACAAAGGTGCTCATAAATAGCTCCGGGATTTGATGTTGTCGTGTGAGAAATTTGAGTAGGCACTCACCGTGATTTGCAGAACCTCGGCCATGAGGAAAATCTGCCACATGCTGGAATCTCGGAATGCTCAGACTTACCACCCATTGAGTCCATTATTGTTTGCCACAATTTGTACAACAACAGGACAAAGGTCTGGAATCAGGGGTTACACAATAACCCCCGGAAAGGGATTTTACAAAGCATGTTCTCCAGAACCTGTTGCCCCTCTTTGTTCAGGTGAATCAAAGTGTAGCAGGGTAGTTGCCTGCCTGTGCACACTACACACTGGCAAGTCAGAATAGATATAAACGTCAGCCATCAAGCTTACACAAAAATTGCAGAAAAACTTGTCATCCAACATGAAGTGATTAAATGTAATACTTTTAACTAGGGGGGAGCGATTAAGCCACTTTCTGCCAAACTCATCCCAAATTGCGATTCCTTTGATTGACCAGGGCTAAAATGAGTGTATTGACCCCTTGCAGACACAGAAAGCACCTCCACAAAATGCGGTCTACCACTTCCATCATTTTGAGAGTCAATTCCATTGTGTACATTTTTACTCCTAAAATGGGGGACAGGATAGGTGCGTGTAAGTGCCCCGCACGTCGCACAAGGGGCCAATACATCCTACCATACCCCAAATAAGTTTTGAAGCTTACAGAGAATATTTCTCTTCAGACTCTGGAAAAGATCAAGATTGAGCAACTCCAGAAATACAACAAAGCCCCAGAGGCTGAGAAGTCCAGCATCCAGACCAACCCTCGTGTCATCTTCTACAAGGCCATAGAGAACTGCAAACCTCTCATGGGTCTCGCCGTCGTAAAGAAAGGAGGGAAAAATTACCAGGTACAATCAACTATTTAAAATCAATATATTTACCAACATAACTGGAAAGCTCCATTAAAGAGTTTCTGAGTTTTGGCCACAAACTATTCATCCTTTTCACCCATTTATAGGTGTGTTTCCATTGAATTACTTGGGTCATTAAACTTAATGGATGAGCAGTTAATTTGCTGGGGGCAGTCAGCAGCCCTACTGGTTTGTGCATGATCCAATTAAGTCCACTGTTTGAAAAAGGAATTACAGGGAGATAACAGGTGTGAGCTGTCAGATGAAAAGGATGTTTCATTTGAGCCTCTTTCATGAATGGAACTTTCCCGTAATGGCGTTCCTGTATTCTTTAAGAAGGTTAACTCCCATTTAAGACTGATTTATTAGGATCCTTCCTCACTCTAACAAAACCCAACACCATATTGTGACTTGGTACCCAAACTGTTGGACATGGCATGTCATGGCCAAGTGGATAAGAACACTGGACTCAAGCTCTGGTGTTTCTGACGTTGATTGGTTGGGGTGGTTAAGTTTCATCTTCTCTCAAAAGTCTGGTGTTGGAGATTGCACAATAGCCCCCTGAAAAGGGATATAGTGATCAAAGGATTAGGAATGACTGGGATTATGGAAGGTATCGTCCACTTCTCATCCACAAAATGGTCTGCACCTCATATAGCCTCTCCCGGCCAAACTGCTACTGCC
This sequence comes from Pisaster ochraceus, assembly GCA_010994315.2. Taxonomy (NCBI): domain Eukaryota; kingdom Metazoa; phylum Echinodermata; class Asteroidea; order Forcipulatida; family Asteriidae; genus Pisaster; species Pisaster ochraceus. The sequence continues at coordinate 19,887,948 of CM021528.1, forward strand.
TGGTTTAAGGTGTCAATCCCCATTCAAAACCAGGGGCAGAGGTGTGAAAGGGGAGTTTCCGGCATCTCAAAACCAGATTGCTCGGGGCAGTGTGTTCTTCATTCTAGAGAAGCAATCCACTTAGGAGACATACTTGATCCCAAACCTGGGCAGGAGGGACTCATTAATCTGGGAAGGCAGCCCTCCGAGGAGAAGGAAACTCTGATCTAGATCCACTCGTCTCAGGAGAAATCTTCAAGTACTACTTTTGCAAAAGCCTCATCATTATTTTGCAGGAGTTCAGTGGAGGGGACTTGCGCTTGCTTGCCTTGTGAGCTTGATGAAGGCACTCCAAGGTCTCCTTGGGAAGGGGGGCAACTGATGGGTGCCGGAAAACTGACACGTTACTATGTGATGAGCTTTTCTCTCGCTACCAGGGTGACACCTTCAGGGTGACACCTTTGCCCCATTTCTTTTCATCATCGTCCTCGACTATGCCCAGAGGAAGGCTGTCAATGGAAAAGATCTGTGAACGCCGTCTCAAGCTTGCAGGGCCCTGCACCCGACACCTGAGGCTTGCCGCAAGCCCGACTATTTTCTGGGAGCCCACATGGGGTACAGCCTCAAGAGAAGATGTCTGTCCTTCGTGGACTTGCTTAAGCAGGACACCGGCTTGGCCAGCGATGGGGAGCTGCGTCCTTACATGCTGGACCGGAACATCTGGACCAAGATCACTGGGTAGGCTCAAGATGCCATATGGCTTTGAATTGATGATTGCATGAATCTGCTCAGAATTATACTACCAGTTGAAACAAAGTTGTTTTTTGTTCCAAAGTGATCATTTAGTGACTTTAAAAAAAATAGATGCAAAAAGTAAAAAGCTTAATATTATGAAAAGGGAAAAGACGTTTCCCAAATTTCGCTGGTTCTTCTTGTCAATCTGCTGCCACCTATGATGAATATAGAGTACAAGTGTACAGGCAATCTGGTTTAGAGGTTGGAGAGCTTGGGGGTTGGAGCCATGCAAAATGAGGTGGTGAGACTGAGGTGGGGGTTGGGGTAGGAGGGGTGTTGTGGTTGGGGTTAAAGGATGGAGGGGTGTTGGGTGGGTTTGGAGGTCAATGGTGAGATGAGTGGGGATCAGAGATGAAATGGTATTGAGGTGGTGTGGGGGTTGATGGTGGGGTTGGGGTTGGAGCTGTGCAAAATGAGGTGTTGAGACTTGAGGTGGGGGTTGGGGTCAGGGGTGTTGTGGGTGGGGATCTGGATGGAATGGTGTTGGGTAGGGTTTGTTTGGGGTTGATGATGGAGGTGGTGTTGGAGCTGTGAAAAATTAGGTGTTGAGACTGCGAGACAATCTGGAGACTTCAACAGTGTCATCCACTAGCAATATGCTCCAAGTCCTTTAAATGGCGCCAACAGCTGAAATAAAAGATTTTAATTGTGGATTTTCAAACTGAAGTACACTAAGTACTAGCAATGTTTTATTGGTTCACCAGTACAACAACTGTTTGTTCATTCTCCCAAGTGTTCTGTAATAAAACTTCACAAGATGGCATTCTTTATTTGGTTCTGATCACTCCGTTTATTCAACTTCATCGATCATATGAACTAATGCCTTTTGAAAATTTGATTCTATACACAAATCTTGTTTTTAAAATACATTATTTACGAAAAACGTAGAGTATATACAACAGAATTTAAGCCAGTAGAATGTCGTTCTGTAGAATCCACATAATGTTTATTAAATGGTATTCTGTAGAGTCTGTAGAAGGCGAGTGTGCAGAATGACCGTCTTTGTAGTCGATGCAAAAGGTAATTTACATAATGCATGAATGCAGATCATGCAGGGTGCTGAGTTTCTAGTTCTAGCTCACACATCCTCTGTAACTCATAGAAGTTGAAAGTTTTGGTTTGGTCCAGAAGAAACCTGAACCTTGGTTGAAAGACCCGGGCCTAATTTCATTAAACCTGTAAGCACAAAAACTTGCTAAGCACAGAAAAATATTGCTTAGCAAAAACAAGTTACCAGCCAACACTCCATAAAGTTTACATTGTTGCCACTGGTGCCCTGCTCATTTCTTGCTAAGTAAAGAAATTTACTAAGCAGAATTTTTCTGCTAAAAAGCTTTATGAAATTGGGCCCTGGGGCTGATTTCACAAAGATTTAACTGTGTATCAATCTTAATTGCTAAGCAAAGTGTGATGTCACAATACATCTATGGTGATATTGTCAACTCATCTTAAAGGTGAGGTATACGTTTGGTAATCACTCTTCAAAATTAATGGCAGTAAAAGCGTATTGGATAGAAGCCTACGGCAGCTTTCGATAGTATAAAGCATTTCGAGAAACATTTCAGTTCGAAGTAATGTGGTAATAAATCATTTTTTTATGGCCCATAATTTGAATCTGAGAAGCGTTGTTAAGAACGTTTCTCAGATTGTGTATTCCTATTACACATTTCTACTTCGTGGACTATTCGCTCCAGATTTTTGGCGATATCTCGAAAATTCCTTTTGAAATTAAATTTTCACAGGTTGTTTTATTGTAGGTCTACATTTATAAAGAATTAAAGCAATTGAATGGGTCCAAAAACAACCGTAATATTAATAAACCACAAGGGAAACTGACTGGGTAAAAGGACTGACTGGTTAAAATGTTATCCACTCAGTTTCCCCTTGTGGTTTATAACTTAAGGATCCCTTGGCTGCTGCTTCCCAGGTTGTATCGTAAACTTGGGTGTGATCCCTGGCTACACGGCAGTTAACGGTTGCATGGCTTCTGACTGGCTTTCCCAAACAAAGATATTGATTAATGGGGAGACCGCCAACATAGGGCTAGATAGCTCCAGTCAATTTGTCTTTGTTCAAAACCCAAATTATTTAAAATTTACCCTGTCAGTTTCCATTGTGGTTTATTACTTGATATAAAATGTTGTTTCAGTTTTGGGTGTAGATGAAAACTGGCTGCCCATAGAATGTGCAAGTCTCGCGCATATCAAAAATGAGATAACAACTCCTACGACAACTACATTTTTTCATAAAATCAAATTTCCTTTAAACATGTTAAAAATTCTATTCTCACAAAATGATTGAAAATAAAAATACCCATAGCATTTTAAAGACGGTTTTAATTTTGTTAAAGTTAACATTGGGGAAAAAAACAACTTGAAACGAGGAAGCTTATTTTCTAGAAACCCTATTTGCCAATCACGCCCCAATTTGTGTGACCTTACATAGGTTTAATGACAACATAAACATCAGCTGGGCAAAATTCCTAATTGTTTATAAGAAACTGAAAGCTGGGGTTAAGTCTTGCTCTCTGGTTTTCTTTGTTGATTTGTAATTTTTTTTTTTTACTTTCATATTTCACGGCAAAACATTTCTTTCCCAACAATATAATTGTTGAATGATGGTAAATTTGCATCGGCAATAAAGAATATTATTTGGTTTTACCCTACACCAATGTGTGTAAAGCACTGTATACTCAGTACTTTCCTGAGTTCTGTAAACAAAATTTGCAGGCATTCACCCGCTGCTAAAATATAGGACTTAAACTGCCTCTAGCTATGGAGCAATCTCGGTGGTTTAGTTGCCCAAGAATGGCAAAGGTCGTGGGATTGAATCCCACCTGAGTAATATGCCCGTGAATTTTCACAAAACTCTGGGAAAGTAATGAGTTTACACTGCTTACACACATGGATGTAAGGGTAAAAACAAATAATAAAATAACTGTTATAGTAATAAACTTTTTTAAATTAAAGTATTTGAAGAATTTAGAATGAAATGGCGTACACATAAAACTCATGATTGGGACCAACTTGTGCGACACTTGCACAGCCTTTAAGCAGATATTTGATCGGAGAACCTGCTGAAAATAAAGAGATTGTTGAACGTGCTGGGCCCAATTTCATGAAGCAGCTATGCAGAAAAAGTAGCTAAGCAGAATAAGGTTACCAGCCCAAATACTGTCTCACATGTTCCCTCTGTGACTGGTAGCCTCCTTTTTTCGCTTAGCTGAAATCTGTTATGAAACATTTTCTGCTTAAGCAGCTATATGTAAATAGGCCAAGATCAAGCCTGTAAGCACAAAAACTTGCTAAGCACAAAAACTTGCCAAGCACAGAAAAAACTTGCTAAGCACAGAAAGATCTTGCTTAGCAGAAATGGGTTGCCAGCCAACATTCCCTAAAGTTTATACTTTATGCCCCACTTATTTCTTGCTCAGCAAATTTCTTTGCTGAGCAGCATTTTCTGCTAAGCAGCTTTATGAAATTGGGTCCAGGTCTCTCTTTTTGTAGTTTAGCCTAACGTATTTTCATATTGCTTTTAGTAAGACGTGCTGTTGTCCAGCCACCCCATCCTATGCCATGTCCCGGGTAATATGGGCCATTTATGCGACTTGTAGGCCAATCTCTGTACCACCAGGCTCCTGTTTCTGCTGTAGCCTTCATATTTGGTACGTTATTATTTTCCCTGTCCAAAGTTGAAAAAGGCATTCCAATGTGCTGAGAGAGGGAGTCTCCAGTTGTACTGTTAACATCATCAAATTCACCAATGTGGAGAATGTACTGATCGCCCAATATTTTGAAATCTTTGTAAGTCACATGTCGTATTGCACCATTGGGGCGCCCGAGATCAAGACGCATTACCCATGGTCCATGTGTTTCATCATTGGTCAGAGCCTGTATATTGTCATTGCCAAGCCAAAACTCCCCTGAAAGGTTACCAAAGCCAGACTGGTACGCGGTCCAGTTGCGTTGGAAGTCCACACTGCCGTCATACCGTCGTTGAACGACGATCCATCCCCCGCCAGCAGTCTCCATGTCGCAATACACCAGCAGACCACAGACAGATCCATTCAAGAAAATCGTATAAAAACCGCTTTCCTGATCGCCTGCCTCCAAAATCTCCTTGCAATTTTTATAGCGGATGAAAGAGCTATCAGGTACTGATTGGCGAGGTGTGCTGTCGTCTGCGTCAAAGTACACACTCCCTTGATCATCAAGGAAGTCATCAGGATGCTCATCTCTGGCTGCGTTGTTCAGCTCACAGAGTTTCTCACAATCATTGAAGGAGAAGGACTTACATTCCTTATCCATGCTGCAATCTCGTCCACAGATGACGTGGTTAGGAGCCTTTGTTTGTTTGTAGACATGGTTCTTGAGGACTTTGTTTTGGGCACTGTGCAGCTGACGATTCAGCATGCCGTACTGGCTCCCATCACTTTTCACTTCTGTTAAAACCATCAGGAGAAACCAAAAAGCAATCATGGTGAACTGATCGGCAAAGCAAATAAGTAAATAAATCGGCTTAGCTCATAAAGTGTAGCTAAAGTAATTGAGAATGTTTTCAGGCAGGATATAGTTTTATGCTAGTGTGGTGGTAGAAAATGTCCCTTCCGCAGCTTAACACAAACTGTGAAGAAATGAAACTTGACTTCATCCATTGCTCATGATATCACTCTGCAATCTGATAGGGGGACATTGTAGGTTCCTCATTGGTGGACTGTTAAGAAAGGGCTAATACTACAGCCATCACCTGCAGGTCTGTGATTGGTCAGTGTCCTCACATCAGGCAGAATCCTGTGACCATTGTGACTTGTGATTGGCTGAACTGACTACAGCATAAGATGTGTATCATCCAGACAAATACAAACTGCAATACTCCCTGTCATTTTACCAGCAGTCATACTACACACATCACCTGATTGGATAGTCAATGATCGGCAGTGATTGTGCAGGTGATTGGTCAGTGTCCTCACATCAGGCAGAATCCTGTGACCATTGTGACTTGTGATTGGCTGAACTGACTACAGCATAAGATGTGTATCATCCAGACAAATACAAACTGCAATACTCCCTGTCATTTTACTAGCAGTCATACTACACACATCACCTGATTGGATATTCAATGATGTGCAGGTCTGTGATTGGTCAGTGTCCTCACATCAGGCAGAATCCTGTGACCACTGTGACTTGTGATTGGCTGAACTGACTACAGCATAAGATGTGTTTCATCCAGACAATTACGAACTGCAACCTTCCCTCGTCATTTTACCAGCAGTCAGACTACACGCATTCGGTATTATTGTTAGACTCTGTCCGCTTAGTGATTGGCTAGTCAGGACTCGCTCTTGCAAACACAAAGCTGTGATTGGGTGTTCAACAAGCAAATCAATAACATTTACTCTTGTCCTTGCGTAACACACTTACTTCCATTTGGTTTGCTGTGTCACGATGGTCAGCCATGGTGGGCAAGCTATTGTCTAGCAGTTGTTTACCGGCGGGAAATGAAACAATGGTACCTATTAGTGTCGAGTAACAATTCCTAGCGACTGATTGGCACGACTTGTTCAATAATCAATGTCTATTCAAGTGGAAATTTTCTAGAGCAATTCAATAGCTGCTATCAATAGCTGGTATACTGAAGGACACATGCGTTAATGTCAACAGGAATTCTGGGTCTTCTGGCTGTCTTTATGTTTCATAGAGAAATTCTTATTCCTGTCTTTGTTGGGTGGAAGTAGGGCACCGGATAAAGGTTAATCATCTGCAGTTAAAAAATAAGAGTAATTGAAGATGTTGTTTCACTCCTTAGACCACCGACATGTTCAATCTTTACCAACCCCCACAACTTGGTTAAATTTGAGTAATACCATGTCCATGTGCATCTTTGTTGACAAAAAGTTAGGTGTTGGCTACAACTACTGTACATTAAGTCCTTCAGTGCCCATTTTTGTGTGTGTGTTTTGAACCTTAAATGCCCAGCTGCTTGACGTTTTTCAAAATTCTGTATACAAAAATAATTTTAAAAACAAAGTGGGACATGAACCAACAATCTCCGGAATGAACTATCCAGCCCTATGTTGGCAGTCTCCCTATTTAGTCAATATCTTTGTTCGGGGGTGCCAGTCAGAAGCCGAACAACCGTGAGCTGCCGTGTAGCCAGGGATCACACCCAAGTTTACAATACAACCTGGGAAGCGGCAGCCAGGGGATCACCTTAAGGGCAATTAGGGAAACTGCCAACATAGGGCTGGATCTAAGCTCAGTAGGTAGAGCGCCAGTACATTAACTGAATGCCGTTGGTTCAATTCCCGCTCCAGTCAATTTTTCTTTGTTCAAACCCAAGTTATTTAAAATTTACCCAGTCAGTTTTCCTTGCGGTTCATTACTTGATGATTTGTGTTGCCTCGGTACATCCCAAAGTCAATAGTATTTCTTGAGTGATAATGCCCTCTCATTAAAACATGTATATTAACGGTCTGACATGAACGGCAGATGACACTTTTTGAGTACATAAAATGGATCATACGAGTTGGACCTTGGCACTGAAAGATGTAAAAAAAAGTCTGTTTGTCATCTGAAAGCATTGTTGTAAAGATAGTACTGTTGTTACATCAGCAATTATCTTAATAAACAATTTTGTCTGAATCGATTGGTCAGGCAATTATAATAAGGTTCAAATAAAAAAAGTCAATCAACAAAACATGGAACTATTTATATGCTGTTTTTTTTTACAAATGTTAGGATTTGAACTGCCTCTTGCTACTGGGCTAGCTCAGTGGTCTAGTGGTAAGACATCTTCTCTAGCTTGGCAAAGGTCGTGGGTTCAAATCCCACCTAGGTAACATGCCTGTGAATTTTTTTCAGAGGACTTGGAATAGTACTGAGGAGGCCTATACAGTGCCTAACACCATGAATACACATCAGTGTATTAGGGCAAAAACCAAGAGTCAAATCTCATTGTGTAGAGCACATGTATAAAAAGGTTGTGCTTATAAAGAACAAATTCTGAAGTCCTGATTTTCATTTCTACTTTGTGGTTTTTTGTTTTGCTATCCTCTTCTAACGTTCCTGTTATAAAGAGGTCATTTTGACAGTCCCAGTGACCTTGTTATAAGGAAAGCCAACTTTAATATTATTTATCCCAGATGCAAAGTTAACGTCTATTACAATGTTAGAATAGATTTTGGTTTATAATAACTTTATAATACATACATGTGTATGGTCTTTCAATTTCCAATATGTACACTGCTTCTCCTCCACCCCAATCCCCAATCCTCACTCCCCCCTCCCCAACCCAATCCCCTCTCCCCCAACCAAATTCCCACTCCCCCTCCCCAACCCAATCCCTATCCCCCAACCCAATCCCACTCCCCCAACCCGATCCCCACTCGCCCCCCCCAACCAAATTCCCACTCCTCAACCCCCACCCCAAGCCAACTCACACTACCGATCTATATCTGTCTCCATCAGAAATTTCAACATTTGTTTGTCTTTGAAAAAATGCACTCAACACTGCTGTTAGTTCTGGTGTACATGTACTTTAATCAATGATAAACGTGTCATGGCCAACTCAGTGGTCACAGGCACTGGACCCAAGCTCTAGTGTTTCTGATCAGCAGAGCCTTGGGTTGATTCTCAGCCTTGACACTTGTGTCCTTAACCAAGACACTTGACCGTTATTACAGTTTTTGATTTGTACATGTATTTCCTGTGCCCTTCCTGCCAATGTCGTGTCATTGTTAATACTGATGTATTTTTATATAATGGGAGGACCTCAAATGACCAGCCATGCTGGATGGGTCACCCTTGTTAAAAATAGTTTAAATAAAATAAATAAAAATACTTATTGCTTTGTTCTTTGAATGGGACATAAAGACGTTGGTCCCGTGCATTTTGTAGTGCCTATAGAAGAGCCCAGTTACACTTACCGCTAAGAGAAAGGGGTTTGCTGAAGTGTTTTGGGCTGTGGCTGCTTCTAAAGTTCATTTTCTCTAAATGATATTTTGAATAAAAAAGACATTTGTTTTGTAAAATCAAATGTACAAAAGATGTCAGAATTCTAGCCGTAGTGGCAAATATTACAAAGTGCCAAAATATTTGAATGGTCTCATGTTTCAATCCTAGCAGATTTGCTCTCAGTTGAGCCTTTGAGAAAGACTGTGCTAGGGTCGAAACATCAGGCTAATAACAATTTGTGCATTTATGCCATAGATCATTTTGGTTGGTAAGCAGTTTGCATCATCTAATTTCCCAATTAAACAAAATGTTATAAGATTAAATTGAAGTTGATTTTTGATTCTACCAAGTAACCACTAGCACTGAAGGACTCCCTCTCTCTTTAGAGGGTGACTATTGTCAATACAAGTGTGAATATTGGACACTTCCTCCCAATTAAACTGCAAAAAGCTCATTTTTATTGTAAAATGCCCTGAGGTGTGGATCTTGGGGGCCAAGTGGTATGTGGTTAAGAGATAAAATAGACTGTGCAAGTCTGGCACGTATTCAAATTTCTGGGACAAATTTGTCAATACCATATTGAGTTAAACGTGTGCGCTATTCTGTTTTTTCATATACTTCGTTCGAATGGTTTTCTTGTTTTCAACATCTGCAAGACTCGCACAGTCTATTCCTTTCTTTTGTTTGTGTTAATTTGTGTGGAAATTCTACAAATAACCCAACAAGTAACTATTGATTATATTTTCTGCACTAGGTACCGACTCCATTGACACCGAGTAGACAGAGATTTTTAGCGATGAAGTGGCTCCTACATGAATGCCATACTAAGCCTCTTAAAGTCCACATGCCTGTCAAGCTTTCCCAAGAACTACTGGATGCTTTTAACAACACGGTACATAATTTTTATGTCTTTTTTCCCCTTCTTCTTTCATGGTGCAACATTGGTTTCGGATGATAACACCAGAAATTTAGAATAATATTTTGGGTTTTTCCCCCGTGGTAACAAGAACCTGTGGCTTTTTTTACACCCTGCAGAACCCAGAAAGCACTGAGTATAGCGAAGTTAGGGTAAAACCAAAAATAAAACATCAGAGAAAAATAGTTTCCAACTTCAGCTTTATACTGCAGCCGTAAGGTCCCAGTTTATTGTCACCCGAACTATACTTTGTTTTAAAACAATAAGCGTTTCTTTTAAGGACTAAGTAGTCTCCCAGATTCTCAAATCTACTCTGCAGCAGTAGAATAAATAGCAAGACAAGTTCTCAAAGAACAAAATCTACACAGCAACGTACATGTATACACACGGTGCTATCGCAAACTGAATGTACCTCCAGTCTGGAAACGACAACCACTGGGAACAGAATGTCAATCTTAGAGAGTTTTGGTTTGTAGTTATTTGATTTCCCCTGGTTGACCTTTTTGCCCCTCCCTTCATTTCAGGGTCAAGTCGTCAAGAGGAAACACGACCTGCACAAGCAATGTGAGGCTAACAGAGCGTATGCACACTTCAGATGGTGGTAGTGGGGCTTCAGCTTCTCAAACTGAGAGGGAACTGTGCTCCTTTCGGCCATGTCAGAGACTTTGGTTTCTTGGTGGTTTCATTCCATTCAGGGGCAGCTTCACTTGAACAAAGGAGGAACAGGTCTTTTGGGGACTTTTTTCAGGCCTGGAACTTCATCTTTGAGAGGGCAAGGCCATTTTTATTTTGCAGAGGTCACTTTCATTGGAACATCTGTTGGAAGTCTGTGGGAAACTTTTGAAGAGGCACCAAGGCCAAGACAAGGGGCAACAGAGGCCATGGCCTCTGTGTAGTTCCAGGCCTGCTTTTTTGTGTGTGATTTCATCTCTGCATTTAGGTGTCCCACACAGGCCAAGGATATGTATAAAACTCTTCTCAGACAATAGCACTACACGCCGGCACGATACGGGCGTTACGTTACTAGAACTGCACGAACGAGTGCTAAGAAAAGCAACATACCGTAAACCGTAATCAAAAATGGCAGACCTCCTGTGTTGTCACGTGACTTCAAGTTCAGTGAGAAGGGCCCAATTTCATAGAGCTGCTTGCTTAAGCACAAAATGTAACTCAACACAAAACAATTTTGGTTACCAAAAATAGCTCACCAGCCAAAATATTATTTCCTACATACATTGTGTGACGGGTTTCCTGCTAAATTGAGCTTAGCAGAAGTTTGATAAGCAATATTTTCTGCTTAAGCAGCTCTATGAAATTGGCCCAGAACTAGAGTCCAATATCATAGAGCTGCTTAAGCACAAAAAGCAGCTAAGCACAACAAAATTATGCTGAGCAGATAACGTTACCAGCCAAAAAAACCATTTCACATGTACCATTTGTGACTGGTATCCTGCTCATTTGTGCTTAGCAGGCAATTGTTAAGCAGTATTCTCTGCTTAAGCAGCTGTATGAAATTGGGCCCAGATGAAGTTACTGTACTACGACTGCCCTGATTGTGATTTGAAATATTTCTGCTTACACGACGGATGAAAACACCTGTCACACACCCGGGTCCAATTTCATGGCTCTGCTTACCGCCAAATTCTGCGCTTGTGAACACCATTCTCCGCTTACTGTGCAAGCGCCTAATTTCTGTGCTAGCTGTGTTAGCGAAGAATGCCTAGTAACGTGGAGTACGCACGCGCACAAGTAAAACTTCTCTGCTAACCCATGAAATACACTTGACAGAAGCGCGGAATTCCCTGCTTCCGTAAGTGCCAATTATTTGCTTACGGTAAGCAGAGCCATGAAATTGGGCCCAGATCCTGTGAAACATGACCTGCTCAAGTTCTGAAACTCACGCAGGTGTCGAGGGCAGCAAACAATTGAAACTTCAGCACATTTGGGACTTGTGTTTGCTGACTTTCTAATCTTTGTAGGAAGATAGGTTTCAAGAAGTATCCCATAGTTGAGTAGGCCAACCGCTGTTTTTGCAGTACCGGAAAGGTCCATTAAAGAAAGAGGCTCAAATGAAACATCCTTTTCGTCTGGCAGCTCAAACCTGTTATCTCCATGTAATTCCTTTTCCAAGCAGTGGACATAATTGGATCATGCATAAACCAGTAGGGCTGCTGACTGCCCCAGGCAGATTAACTGCTCATCCATTAAGTTTAATGACTCAAGTAATTCAATGTAAACACACCTAATGGGTGAAAAGGATGAATAGTTTCCCGAGTTTTGGCCACAAAACTCAGAAAATAATGGAGCTTTCCCGTAATGGCGAAACTTTACCCTACTGCGTAAGTCTACTTATTTTCTTTATTGTTAAAGTGGTGCACCACTAACACAAGAAATCTTGCACAAGTGGACCTACACAGTTGCATAAAGTTTTGTGAAATCAGCTGCAGAATTTATTAGAGCATTTGTAAGCCCAGGAAAGAACAGAAGAAACAAACAAAATCTAAAACAATTACATCATCATGTCAGTACAAAAACATTGTATCTCCTTAAATAGCACTTGCATTACGCATGAGTTTGTAATTGTCAAATGGTCAAATTTCGTGACGTTTCGGTCAAAAGATACAACGTTTTTGCAAAATGGAGATATGACATTTTTGCATAATAGAGATACAATGTTTTGCACTGACGCGATGACAGGCATGTAAGTGAGCATCATTGCTGTTTATAAAATAAAACAATCCTATGTATTTAAATAAGTTCAACATTCTCAGTGTTTGGTTTCTTTGTTTTATTTTATTTGTTAACACAAAGTTTTACATCATCAAAGTCGTCTGTTTAACAGGCGGGACTTTTATTTTTGTTTTCCATATGTACACATTTTCAATAAATACTATACGGATGAAGTATGTTAACATTGCATAAAAGTTATGAAATGATTTCCCCTTCCTACTGACCCCTTGCACAACACGGAACGCACCCCGCACAATTTCCATTCCCGCCATTTTGGAAGCCAATTCCTTTGCGTTTATTTTTTACTCCCAAAGTGGCATTCAGACGTGTAAGTGCGCTTCGCATCATGAAAAGGGTCAGCAGTAAGGCTGGAAAAACTTTCATATTTCCCTTTTGTATTAAAAAACAAAGAAAAGCTAAACTCATCTGTAACATTTTTTTATTTTTTTTAAATCTACAGTGTATTCTGTGTAAATAATTGACAATAATTGTTAAGGAAAATCCTACCCACAGCCCAATTTCTTTGAGCTTCTTAAGCAGAAAACATTGTATAACATTTTCTGCTCAGCAAAAATAAGCAGTATATCAGTTACATTCTGTACATGTAAACTGGTATTTTAGCTGGTAACCTTTTTCTGGTAACCACCATTTGTTGTGCTTAGCAACTTTTTAAGCTCAAGCAGCTCTATGTAATTGGGCCCTGTATACAAGAGACACAAGTTCATGGCCCAATTTCATAGAGCTGCTCAAGCAGGAAATACTGCTTAATGATGGTACAAGTGATATGGTATTTTAGCTGGTAACCTCATTCTGGTAAGCATAATTATTTAGTGATTACTTACTTTTTGTGCTTAAGCAGCTCTATGAAATTGGGCCTTGGTATGGCATGATCAATTTGCTACTCAATGTTATGCAGTTGGAGATGACACATCTAAGAGCTAAAACATTACATCAAGCATCAACTACCATGAAGCATAAAGCACCCAAGAAACATATCCTCATTATAGGTAAGCATCATACAGCTGTAGAGGTATTCAGGTAACTTTTCAGCCAATTACAGCCCAATTTCAAGGCTATGCTTACCATGGAAGTCTACGCTTACAGCCCATAGAATATTGTGCTTTACAGGGCATCATATCCACAGAATTTTGCGGTTAGCACAGCCATGAAATTGGAACCAGCTGGGCCCAATGGGATACTTTTTTGGGACACTAGGTGGCGGCAGACTTACCAGGTAAATCCATCGTTTTCGGTAATGTGCGCATGCTCAGAACTGCGTAAACAATTGCAATTCACTCAGTAAGTCTGCTGCCACCTAGCACTCCAAAGTCTCCCATTTCATGGCTCTGCTTACTGGGAAAGTTTACATCCCATTATATTACGTGTTTACAGAACTCAGTAAGCGCAGAATTCCACAGTTAGCACAGCCATGAAACTGGACCCAGATTTCCTAATTTTTGGTTTTTCAGCCGTGCCACGGAAAATTGAAAGATTCAGTGCAAAGTCTTGCTGTGCCCGGAACTTTCGCCTTTTGTTGTTGACAACATGCAGTTGCATGCCTTGATGTTGCCCAACTCTTGACCATGGAAACACATTTTGAATGCGTTTTCAGTTCAGAAAATAGTATACTTTGCATGCATGACAAAACTGACAGATGTTCATTTGGGTGGTTTTTGCGTTACGTATACAACTCTTGACCATGGACACACATTTCTAAATGCATTCTGGGCACAGACATGTTTGTAGCATGTCAATGACCGAGGAATGATTTTAAGTCCAGAAAATATACTTTACATGCATGATAAAACTGACATACTTTCATTTGGGTGGTTTTGCGTTTTATATATATTACAAAATAAAGTTATGCATATTAACTGACTGTGACAACCATTCCATAACACTGATATAGAAAGCCAATAGCTGCACAATAAATCATTGTTAATATTCCACATACATTGCTATAACAAGTGAGGGAAATAAAGTTGTGTACTTTAATATAAATGTGCAACTACAGGTGAAACTTACACTGCCTAGACCTGTACAAAGTAGGGTCTAAATCCGTACAAAATGTCAAGCGTTTACAGACCAATAAGTTTGTTTTTAAGGTTTACATTTAAGTTTTCCTTGACTGCTTCGGATGGGACGTAAAGCCAAACGTGTTGTGTAATTCAAGTGAAGGCACCCACTTGCACTTATTGCAAAGAGAAGGGGTTTGCCCAGGTTTTTCTGGCACTGGCTGCTGAATGCACTGCAGCACCGTGTCAACCATTAGAAGGTGCTACAGAAATGAACTCGAGCTCTGGTGTTTCTGATCAGCAGAGTGTGGGTTCAAGTCCCAGTCTTGACACTTGTGTCCCTGAGCAAGACACTTAACTGTTACTGCTTCGTCCTTTGGATGGGACGTAACGCCGTAGGTCCAGTGTGTTGTTTAATGCACATAAAAGAACTGTTACACTTATCGCTAAGAGAAGGGGTTTGCCCAGGTGTTTCTGGCAGTGGCTGCTGAATGCGCCGCAGCACCTTGTAAACCCTTAGAAGGTGCTACATAAATGGGTCTTATAATTAGAAACTCTCTGCTTATCCTGTTGAAAAACAAATACTAAGCGCTTTGATACGCCCCTGTGATCAAGCACTATAAAGAACCCAGAATTATTATTGTTAGCGAAACAAAGTTCACTACTTATCCACTCCATAGTACCATATCCAGTTGGTACCAAGTGCGTTTGATACTCTACTTTTGGCATAAAAATGTGATAGAAATTTAGCATTGCAAAATTCGTTAAGGAACACATTCATGTGAAGTATTGGACAACACAGGAAGTAAAAGGGTGGCAAGCGTTTCGGACTAATTTTAAAGCTGCTCTAGAAAGGGCCACTTTCGGTCACAGCTACAAAAACACTCCCTCTTTAGAGAGTCTTTAAGAAGTAAATTCCACCAAACGTATTACGCGAAATAATATCTCATGCTATTTTGTAAACAAATGACCCAGCGTTATCCGATGATTGCCTTATCACATTACACATAATTTTGCAATAGCCAATCACGCATACGATATCAATTTCAAGTAAAGATCAATAATTTTTGTCACTACAAAAATTTACAAAATATGTAGCACGGTTGAAACAATTGTACTGTGCAAGTATAAATGACAGTACTCTGTAAAAATACAGTTCTTTAAAACAAGTGCAGCTGCATGTAATGTGGGTAACTGGCAGTACATGTAGTAAATGAAGCAGTCTGCCTTCTCCAAAATCTAACTTTGGCATGTTTGGTCTTTAATCACCAGTCTGTAATTCACAAAGGACATCAAGAGTATAGAGTGCTACATGCGAAGTATGAACCTGAGAACAGGTCCACACAATGTAGGGTCTTGAAACATTATGTGGACTTATACATGTCCACAGTGTTGAAGAAAAGGAATTTTCCTTAAGTGTACAGAACAAAGGAATGTCCATACAGTGACTGCAACACAGAGGTGTGTGTGTTGGTGGGGGCGGAATGTCGTCCAATCTAAAATGGAGAATTCATGCCAAGCTTGGTGCCAAACTGGAGCTGAGTCCGCCTCTGCCATCTCACAAAAACTCTATAAAAAAAAACACAAGCAATAAATGGATGAATATTTTCAATCCAGAGGTTCTATAAGTTATCTTTGTACAACTTGCTTCTCACTTAACTTCATCACGTTACATTTAACATTTTGCCACAGCTTGTTTGTTGCTTTCTTGTCAAAATTTCATTTAAAAAAAAAAATTTTTTTTATTAGTCACGTTTGAAAAAAATGTGAAAAAAACACAACAATTTTAAGTAATTTCAACTCAAAGTTTAATGTGATGATGATATCTGGGCCTTATTTCATGGCTCTGCTTACAGAAGCAGGGAATTCCGCACTTACGTCAAGCATATTTCTTAGGTTAGCAGGGAATTTCTGTTTGCGAATATGCATACTCCGCATTACAAGGCATTCTTCGTTTACGCAGCTAGTGCAGAAATTTGGCACTTGCCCAGTAAGCAAAGATTGGTGATTGCAAGCGCAGAATTTGCAGTAAGCAGAGCCATGAAACTGGGTCCAAGTGAATTGGGTCAATAGGGGGCGCAATTATATAGTCAATCTTTTGAGTGCTTTTATTACAGTCCAAATTTGAAACTTTGGCTCAAATGTTTTTGTTCTTCACCTGATCTCAATCAGCTTCACTGCTTCGCCAAGTACCAGGATGACCAGCGGCCAGAGTAGAGCTATGAGCCACACCTCTAAGGGGACATCAGTAAGTGACACCACTTCACCGGTGTCTGCTGCCCATATCCGAACATCCAGTAGGAAGTAGATAACTTGGAACAAAAGGCTGGAGGGAAACAGATATAACGACACGTAATTTACATGGTGAGTCTGTCATTGTTCCCACCATCTCTAACTAAAGTTATAATTGACATGGGATAAAGAATATTATTTTGGTTTTTCTATTGCACCAGTGCAGAGAGTAAAACCTAAATAGTTTTCTTTGTCCTGATGCAATTATCGTATCTGTTAAATTGTTGCGATACCCACTGTTATTTACAGGGTTCGAACTGGCCTTCATCAAAGGGCATGCTTGGTGATCTAGTGATTACTCCATCTGCAGGGAGGGGGGCATAGTTCAAATCCTACCTGAGCAGCCTGTGGACTTTTGTGTGGGGACTTAAGGGGACTTAAGGGGATGTGACTTTTTTGTTACAAATATCAAGTTATAAACCACAAAAGAAACTGAGTGGGTAGACTCTACTTACAGGACAATGACAGTGGCACACCACAGCCGGTTGGTGAAGGGATGTTTCTTCCACAGTGGCTTGAGGCTGTGCACATAGCTCACTGAGGTCACAACTGGGATAGATGAATAAATACACATGATGGTTACCTCAAGCTTTATAACACCACACTTCCACTGAACACTTTTTTAGTACTCTTAAAGTGTTACCTTTTCAAAGATGCTAGGTCCTGTTTTTGACCAGTTTGACTCAACAATTTAGACTTCAATTTCAAATTTCTTGTTTCTTGGGAAAGTTTACAAGCTTTCATTTAAGATATTTACCAACGAAAAGTGGTAGTTAATTAAAAAATATATTAATAAATGCTGAAATCCCGACATTATCTTATGTCCATCAGCCATGTACAAAATTGTTTTCATGTAACATGTATTTTGTGCATTGTGCGTGGCATATGCCCAAGTTTTAGTATGTTTGTTTGTTTTTAAATTATCAAGTAATAAACCACAAGGGAAACTGACTTGGTGAGTTTTAAATAATTTTGGGTTGAACAAAGACAAATTTACTAGAGAGAGACTTGACATCTGGATTATCACGCCGTGTGGCACTCTACCAACTGAGCTCTCTAAGCAAAGAATGGTGATCGCAAGTGCAGAATTTGGCGATGAGCAGAGCCATGATAATGAGCCCTGGTTTGTACAGGTGGCCCCTTTGGAATATTGTACTGGAAACAGTTGACACTGAGAAGGAATCTAGACATAGTACATTTCAACTCTGGTTCACCTTAGGAAACAACTGACGTCAAAGTTGGTTGTACTTACTGAAGAAGAAAAGTAAGAGCGACGTTTGAATGTTCTGAGCTAGAACAAGCTGATGGGATAGCCCCTCTTCTCTCAAACCATTCCATCGAGAAGTGGAATTCCTGTTAAAAACATTCAAATTGATTAAGGGCATGATAGTTGGGCCGGTAACCTTATTGTGGTGAGCATAATTGTGTTTTCCTAGCTACTTTTTGTGCTTATTATAAAGGAGTTTTATTACAGGAAAGCAGGGATGTGAGAGGTTTTCTCTCTGTAGATTCTTGAGTTTGCGTGGCACATAAATAATGTTGATTTCATCAAAATTGTTGTTATTATTACTATTGTCTCACCAAGGATGTCTCATAAGTGAACTTAATTATTGTATAAATTTTCATTTGTTAGTTCTAGCTGTGAAGCCAAGGACTTTGAAAAAAATTGAACTTAATCATTGTTCTAGCCAAGAGCCCAATGGAGAGAAGAAAGCAAGTTTCAGTTTAGGATATGGGAGGAAAAACCCAAGGAACTATTCCAGGGAAAACCCATGCAATCAGGCAGGGACTGAAAACCCAATCTACATAGTGCCCCCAGCAGGATTCGAACCGGGGTCCTAGAGATAGATGGCAAGGAAATATGCCACTACACCGACCTGACCTCACTTAAAATGCTTGTACCTGTTCCCGAAGAACACATTGCACGAATCGATCGTCACTGCCGCCTTCCTGCAGAAGGCGTGCAGCGTCAGGGCGTGGCAAAACAACACGACGAAAACCGTGATGACAAACCGAACGAAAAAGTAAAACACATAGAGCTGGATCACCTGCATTGGAAGTATTAGAACAAAACAGGAGAAGTGAGCTCTGAAAAACTGAAAATTACATAAAAGATAGTGAATCGCCTCCACTAGTGATACAATCCTTGTATCGTCACTGTTTTCACAAAGAGCCATTAATGTCATAAGGCGTGATTGGTCTGAACATCCAAGAAGAAAAATGACGAAAACACTTTTTGTCTTTGCCTTCTCCTTTTTCTACAGATATTCCTGTTTAAGGTTTGTCTCATTCACTAATTAATTACTGCTTATTATGAGAAACTTTGCTGTCTTTCCTTTGTCAAGTCAGGGTCCATTGTGGCAACGGTATTTTTAAAGGAAAATGGTCACTCCAGAAGCTCCAAAAAATAATACCACAATTTTTCTGAATACCTACCCAAAGTGGTTTAAGCAGCTCTACAAAAATGGGCCCAGCTTTGTAAAAGAGTTAAAGAATAGTCAGAACCTCAATCTGTCATGCTAGGCATGCAAATTAAAAAGGGAATAGCAGGAGTAGCATTAGTCATCATCTGATGATTTAAACTGAGAGGGACTAGGAGTGAGCCAAGAACTAAAACTAGAAACAGAACTAGAACCAAACCTTGGAACAATCCTATATTATTGAACCTATATCAGTGTACGGGATCGTCCTGATGTTTAAGATTCTTCCCTGTAGCATTAGGCATCGTCTGATGATTTAACTGAGAGGGACTAGGAGTGAGCCAAGAACTAAAACTAGAAACAGACCTAGAACCAAAACCTTGGAAAAATCCTATATTATTGAACCTATACCAGTGTACCTGATAGTCCTTATGTTTGAGATTTTTCCCTGTAGCATTAGTCATTGTCTGATGATTTATCTGAGAGTTCAGCAATGAAACGGACAGCACTGGGGCTAGAACTACAGCAAGCCACAGAACATGGCGGCCGCTCAGCGGAGGGGGCAGGAAGAAGATGGAGGCCAGGAGCTGGGTCATGGTGATGGAGAGAAGTGAAAACATCAAGAAAGTGAAGACGACACCGATAGCTGTGCACAACCCCCTTGCCTGCATAGTGGAATAATCCAATGAAGGTAATCTTGAACAGGAGTTCACACATGTAAAGAAGGGTGTATTGAATAGAACGGGGGAGGAATTCAGGCCAAGAAAAGTATAGCTGCTAATAAATAAACTTGCTAAGCACAGAAAATTTTGCTTATCAAAAGATGTTAAATTTGCAGTGGGATAAAGAATATTTGTGTTATACACATACACTGACAAGTGTTAAGCACTGTATACTGTGTGCTTTCCCAAATTCTGTGAAAACAAATCCACAGGCATATTACTTAGGAGGGATTCGAACCCACAAACTTTGCCATTCTAGAGCAGATGTCTAAACACTAGACCATTGAGCTTGCTCAGTAGCTAGAGGCAGTTCAAATCCTATATTTGACAGCAGCGGGTACCACAACAATTTTAGTAGACATTATGTTTTTCATCTGGGAAAAATATTTTATATGTGTTTTACCCCAAAATGGGTCACCGACCAAACTGCCATGACACCCTATAAAAATCGATTGGAAATTGAGTGGATCACCCAATTGAATTTGACCTTGGAGCCCCTCTTGAACTTACCTCCCGTATCAAACCAATCAAATTGATGTTACTCCACCAGAATGATAAGGAACAAGGCAGACTGGTGAGGAGACTGCCAAGACCCACAGGAGTGTGCCAATGTGGGGCATCTTTGGTCTTGACATCTGGCTGGGCCTGGTTTACACAGATGTGAGGATACAGTGGCTTCACTCCAATACTGTCCAAATCAAGAAGATGTGGCAGTAAGTATAACGTTAATTGGCGACTTGTTTGAAAAAAACCAACAGAATTACGCACATGTGAAATCTATACAATATGGGAATGCTCCATTAAAGAATACCCGAATTTGGCTACAAAAACTTGGAAAGTATATATCCTTTTCACTGAGTGGGTGTTACATTGAATTACTTGGGTCATTAAACTTAATGGATGAGCAGTTAATCTGCCTGGGGCAGTCAGCAGCCCTACTGGTTTATGCATGATCCAACTAAGTTCAATGAAAAGAGGAAAAGGAATTACATTGAGATAACAGGTGTGAGTTGCTAGATAAAAGGATGTTTTCTTTTAGCCTCTTTTTCTAATGGAACTTTCCCGTAATGAAGGAGTGCTTTTGGCGGCTGCAACCAATAACTGATTCAGTCATTGGCTAGTGATTAACCAATGGCCACTTCAACTGAAACAGTTTCAGGGAAAATATTTTCCAACAGTGTTTCATTATGGGTGAATCAAACATGGTAGAAACTTGGTTTGGATTCCTTTTAGATGAGTGGAGCTACTTTACCTGACGTCAGCTTGAGCAAAGAGAGGCATGTTGGCCAAGTTGACATTACTCCCTAGGCAGCAAACCACCTCCCCATAGTCATGCATTATCTTCAACATCTCTTGAGTCGCTGAGAGAAAAAGCAAAGGTAAGAAACAAATGGAATGACACGTAACAAGTATTGGTATACCAGGGTAACAGATTGTGAATTTGATTGGGCGAGAATCAATCATGTGATGTGCTTTACCTTGATCGTGCCTTGATCAAATCTTGGTGATACCTGGAGCCTTCTACTTTCTTAGAATGCTCCATGGATTATTGTGAGATGATAGTTGTACTACATCATATGTGACATGCAGGAAACCTTTAATTGATAACACCTATACACTGATACCACAAACTGTCACAAAGTACCATACTTTCTAGGCTAGCATTGGGTGCATGGTTTACTTCTGTTTGTACAGCTGGTTTTATCAGGAAACCCCATGGCTTGTGTACTGTAGACTTAGTCTCCACAGTCTCCTGTGGTATTTTGTGGACAGCCAATTGGGCAGAAGAGTGCACTGATTGCAATAGGGTTAAGAAGCCTTTGAAATAACTTGGCAAATCTTAGTGAATGTTTAGTGGAAGAAGTCTAACTGAACTGATATTTAAGTAATAAACCACAAGGGAAACTGAATGGGTAAGTCAGTCAGTCAGTTTCCCTTGTGGTTTTTACTTGATGTTTGAAATAAAAAAGTTGCATCCCCTTACGATGATCCCCTGGCTGCCGCTTCCCAGGTTGTATCGTAAACTTGGGTGTGATCCCTGGCTACACAGCAGTTAACAGTTGTATGGCTTCTGACTGGCACCCCAGAACAAAGATAATGACTAATAGGGAGACCGCCAACATAGGGCTAGATAGCTCAGTTGGTAGAGCGCCAGTACGTTAATCTGGAGTTTGTTGATCCAAATTCTGCTCTAGTCAATTTGTTCAATCCAAAATTACGAATTGATATTTAGTGACATGTCAAATGCGAAGATTGACTCTACAGTTTTCATGCCTTCATCTATCGATACCACGCATTAGAGCTCAATATAAAGTGAGGTTGACTTACTCCCTGGGGTGACATCTGTAAAGAGGGGTACCAGTAGGGGCACGTTGTCGTACTTCTCTAGGTGTGGTCGAATGTTCTCAATGCCACGAGGTAGCTTAGCCTATCAACAGAAATAAAATGTCAAAGGTTAACTTGCCCAAATTTTTCAGTGGATATCATGAGGATGATTTACCATGGCCACAGCCTACTGGGCACTTAGAACAATAGTGTATTGTTTAGTGGTCGAGTGGTCTAGAGTGCCAGATTCTATTTCTGGAGACCGACTCGTCAAAAGTAGATTGGAACCCCAGTCATGGCCTTATGTCATTTCGGCAAGATATTTAACTGCATTTGAAACTGTAATAATAATAGTATCAATACTGAAGTCTTATATAGCGCACGTATATACCGTTCTGGATGGTACCCAACTCGCCACCCTACAGTAAATGGTTACCTGCCAGGGTAGAGATTGTTGCTGTGAGTAACTAGCTAGGTAGGTTGAGATGATATCAGGATCGTATTTCAGTCTATAAGTTTCACGAAAAGTGTCAAGTTTTAAACCTGGGAGGACAGATGGCAAACTTACTCTGTTGGCGATATCAAAGCCCACGGCTGTCTCGCTTTCCGTCACGTGGCTCAGCGTCTCCACATCATCGCTCATAGTGCGGGTCTCGGAGATGTTTCTTGCCTTGAGTGACAGCATTTCCTCACTCAGGAACCCCTGGTCTGATTTGTGTCGAGGTGGCTGCCCCACTGCCTGGTCCTCCTCTTCCGAGACCTGGACATTAGGAAGTGAGGTCTGTGAGAAGCGGGGATTGGGGTGTGGTTTCTGGGATTCCAGAAGAGGTTTAGATGATTCGTCTTGCTGATCATCTTCATTGTCTTTGTATTTTGAAGCATTTTTACTCCTCAGGTATGGATCATCACCATAGCTAGAGATCTCATCTTTGGTAGTTTCTTTTCCACTTTGTCCTGTAACAGAATTTCCAGTATTTTGTGATTGCATGTTTGCTTCATTGGCAGTAAGTTGGGAGGTGGGACTTGGAGTTGGTGTTGAAGAAGCTGGGAGTAGTCTTGATGTCTCTAAGGCTTTCTCATCCTCTTCCTCATCGCCACCTCCTTTGCCCTCTTTGATCTTCACTTCAGAATCTGCTTCTTTAATGCTGCTTCCTCTCGGTCTCCCTCCTCTGCTATTTCCCACTTTGTCAGTGGCCTCGTCTCCAGTCGCTGTCTTCTTCTCTTTCCCTTGCCATTGGACCTTTAGATTGACGGCATCCATCTGGACCTCAGTGGAGTGATCCGAGAGGAGATTAGTCACCACATCAAGGCTCTTCCTGGAGGGATTGCTCTTGACAGATGAGGAATGGTCAGAATGCTGGCGAGAGAAGCTGTTGTTGGACGTAGTGACATTGGACTCGCTCTGTAAGGAGATGTGGCAGTTCCAGCCAGCCTCCAGACCCATTTTCTCAGAGAATACCTGGACCAAAAAAAAAAGTTCAGACTAAATGGCAGTGAACAAGTATTATGTTGTGGCATTCTCCAAAAGCAATGATGCCATGTCACTGTTCTCTGTTTAAAGTTCTTTATCTACACTTTTATTGATTAATTCTGATTGTGAAGTCGAGGATTCTCTGGAAAGCGAACTTATCAATATACATTGTACAAGCAAAGAACCCCTTGGAGAGAAGAAGACAAGGAGGAAGTTTCAGTTTTACATATGGGCGAAAAACCCCACAGAATTGTTCCAGGAAAAACCCACGCAATCAGGTAGGGACTAAAAACCTGATCCAAACAGTGCCCCCAGCTGGATTCCAACTGAGTCCCAGAGACGGAGGGAAAGGAAAGATACAACCTGCCAACCAGACCACCACTCCAACTTCAAATCCTTTCTTGGCTGATCATGGCATTTGTTTCTTCGGGCAAAAACTATGTATGATTAAAATTAAATTGTAAAGTTATTCAGTTGACTAGAAATGTAACCTTAGGTGATCACAAGCTGAAGTAAATTTCTGAAAGCAAATTCAAGGCCTTTTCATACACTCTTTATTTTATATACACAATATGTTCCCTTGTCTTAGTTGCTGCAATTCTTATTGTTGAGTTATGTATGGGATGTAACCCCGTTATTGACTGATGAGACACACTGGTGAAAGACCTTGTCTCTGTATACTTACTCTACTTCGGAGTTCTTGATCCCTTGAGAAATGAACAAAGCGAATGCAGGCATGGTCTAGGTTTTCAATCAGGGCAACGACGTCCGACTTGGCTTGGTAATTCATGGCAACCATGCCAATAAAAATCTGACCACACTGTGCTCTGCAAGAATAGACAAACACATTGGAATAACTTATTAAAAGAGAGGTTGAAACTACAATACTTCCTTGCCTCCACCAACCCTCTTCATAACCTTGGACGTATTCCAGATTATCAAAGCTTGCAAAGTTCACAGCAAAATCAAGACTGTATATATCCGCCCCCTTCCTCGCCTCCATCAACCCTCTTTGTAACCTTGGACACATTCAAGATAACAAAGCTTGCTAAGTTTACAGCAGAGTCTAGATGTACACTTCCGCCCCCCTAAAGAAAACCTTATGCAGACACTTTCAAACATAAAGAAACACTGGGGTTAACCCCTTCTCTTCCATGATACACATTCTTGGTTCTTTTGCTTGCACTACCAACCCTAGTACACAGGACCTACGGCTTAATGCCCCATCTGAAGGACAAAGCAATTAGGGTAAAGTATCTTGCTCAAGAACACAAGTGCCACAAACGGGACTCGCACCCACACTCTGCTAATCAGAAACATCAGAGCTTGAGTCTGGTGCTCTTAATACGCTCGGCCACATGCCACAAACATCCAGAGTGTTGCCCAAGTTACTCATAACAGTGTCTATAGTGAGCTACTTCCTCCCCTTTCCCACTTGAGACTTCCCCCATCCTCCCAATGTATCCTGACAAACCTGAGGCATTCTCCAACATCCGTTGTGTTGCCCATCTTATCCATGGCCGAATCAAGACTGTGGAACTTCCTTCCACGTTCTCCGCCCTCTCCATCATTGCCCTCTCTCCTTTTGCTCTGCTGGTGTGCTGTAGTCATGTCAACGTCCCACGAGGACCTACAAGTAAATATTTTTTCAAAGCATCATCTATAGACCTTATGCACATGATGTCACATGAGTAGGGTGCCCTCGGCTAGAGGTCAAAAGAAGGCTGCACTGGCCCATCCAGTGTGCCGCACACACATAGATGTGCATTTTCCACTGTGTCTCGTTTTACTTCAATGGCGGCATGATGACCAACACATTTTAACAGATTTCTCACATTACCAACACAAGTATGCAGTCTGTTCTCTGATGATTATTGAAACAGGAGAAATATACAGTAACTCTCATACATAAACTTCCTGTGTATTTGGTTGTATTGCAAACCCAAAGTGAAAAAGCATTAGAACCAGATCGCTTGGGTTTAAAAGAAACTTTTAAGCTCTGCTTTTACCTTGCAATACCAAAGCTATCAAATTCAGCTGGTAGTTTGCCATCCCTTCCTCCAGTTGGTAACTCTACATAGAGATCATCAAAGTACTGCGCCATGGAGTCCACCATGGGTTGATAGGAAAGGGCAAAGCAGTAAGACGACAGCGCAGCTCGCTGATAGAAGTCTAGAATCTTCTTTCTGAAAAAACAATTGGGCAAAGCAATTTCTGTAGGTGTGTTCTTTTGCCTTTGGTAAAAAGACCTATTTGTTCTATACAGATTTGTCACCCAAAGCTTCTTTGGATAAATGTTTGTATATGTTTTCGAAGTTTGAATGTCCTTTTTGTATTTTTTTTAAATTTGCATTGAATGTCCTTTTTGTGCCGGCACTATTTTGTTCTTCTCATTCAGGTTCGTTTCAGTCGTTCTGTTTCATTTATACACATTCACAACTACACTTTCACAATTTTTCAGTTGAATTTCTACTACCTGCAATTGAAACTGAATGGTTGACCAGCCTCTTGCGATTGGCTTTTGAATAATTGACTGATCTTTTCGACCTAATGAATTTGAATGATCTTATTTGACAAGTGAATGCTAAACTTGTTGAAATTGAATTACTCATTGTGACTGTTGAATACCGAAGCAATCAAGCTTTCTTTTTCAAAAGAAATTAAATGAACCAGGTGTTAAACTAAATCAATTTTTTGTTTAAATTGACAGGAAACCAATATCAAATCAAGCATCCTCATTTGATAGCAGAGCAATCAATTTAAAGTTTCGTCCATGTGATGTGATCATATCAGTGGCTACTTTTAATGACAGTTTTCAGTGGTTCCCAAACACTTTTGAGCAACACCAGATATAATGTATGCTGGTACCCTGGTCTAAATATGTGTGTTACATTGTAGATGGGATACTTCATAGCCTAGCTCTGAGATTCAACTTGTCGAGGTGAGCAGCTTTTCTTAGTGAGGGGGGTACCTCTACAGGAACACTTTAAATTTTAAAGGGGCCATTTCCAAGATAAAAACCATCTTCACCTGTCGTTATCGTCTAAAGGGCAAAGGTCAGATCCATCCCAGAAGTCCGTACAGAGACTGAGGACTAACTCAGCCGTTCCCTCCGTCAGTAACTGGTTGGTGCCTGGAGTAAAAATGTCATAAATGCTTACACAACATGCAATGTCATTCTCGCAGCGACAAGGCTGGTATTCCTGAGGGAAGAGCACTTCCAGAAGATTACAAGTTGAGAGTCAGTTTGGCTTGGTGGTTTCTTTTCTACTTCTCTGTGGACCTTCTGTTTGAACACTGCCTTGGCCGCAGACTTGCATATATAGATTGGTTCTTCAGTCTCTACCTTAATATTGCATGTGTTTTCCCCATTTTGGGGATTTTCCCTCCCCTGTCTACAACAAGACATTTCTTCATCATCTTTTGCTTCTATGGTAATTTATTCATCCCGTTATTGCCGCTTATAATGCTGTTGATGTGTAACAACATAAGATGACTTTCAACTATAGGGAATTTCTTGAGAGAAATAAGGCAAAGACCACTCAACGCAATGGCATTCTTTGCATCCCTGATACCTCATGCTCAGAATATTGAAAATATTTCCAGGCATGCAACTGCAGCTTGTCCAAAAAAGGAAAGTGCCACGCAAAGCAAGACTTTCAAGTGTGTTTCTCAATTTTCAATGGCAAAGCTGAGAAACCAAAAAGGAGGAAATCGGCCGATCAGCTGAAAAGTTACATATCTTCATTTTAAAGGTACCACAATGACTCGGATCAAACTTATTTCTTCTGCCGACTGCAGCCATCTTGGTCACTATCATTGAAGGAGAGCAAAGCTGCAAACTTTCCCTGATTCTGCAGAAAGTCCCAGAAAATAAACCAATCTTTCCATGTTCTGATGAGCAAATTTGAAAATCTCCCTGATTATGGAAACTTTGTCCCTATTACGTTGAACGTAATTCTAAATATCTTCCTGATTGTTGTACTAAATCTCCCAGATTGCAAGATGCAAATGTTGGCAGCTCAGGGGGAGGGATTGAGCTGGATTGGATAAGGATGCACTGACCGTTGCACCCACCTCCTCTGGAGTCTTTCATGAGGACAGACAGGATGTGAGGTAGCGGGGTGCGTTTCTTGATGAAGGAGCGTGCCTTGTGGAGGTGGCGACTATGGTTCTCATCTGCATCTTGATGCTAAACAAGAAAACACAAATACACCCCACAGATGAGGCAAAGGGGGTGACTTATGTAATGTTGATTTGATCTTGACAAATCATAAAAGGGAAACATAACTTTACAAATTTGTGCCGAGATCTTACAAAATAATGAATTGTTAATTGCAGCAGAAGTTAATCCTCCATAACTATGCAAGAAGGTCATATCTCAAACATAAAAAAGAAGTATCACAAGCTCATTGATGACTTGGGCGCATTTCCAAAGTTGAAATGGTAGGAACGCTCTAATTGGACTGGATAAGTATTCCAGCATGCGTTCATAGACATTTCCGTTGGACAGCCAGAATGTCCCATTGGAAAATTCAAAATACTAATGGGTGTATTCACTGGAGTGGGATTGCTCCTGTACTTATGGCACAATGGTGCGGTCCAGCAGAATGTCTGGCAGTGCAATGGATTGTGGGCGTGTGTCCATGGGATTGTTCTTTTGAGCCTTGAACGTGCTCAACTTTTAATCGCTGCCTCAACCAGCTTTCTCCTGAAGACAATCAGAGCATACTGATCGAACGTCAAGTTGGTACAGCACAGCTCTGTGTTGCAGTCACTCTGTGGAAGATCTTTGTTCTGTTCATTTAAGGAAAATCTTACTATTCAACACAGTAAAAAAAACCACTGTGTGGACGTGTGTAAGTCCACATGGTGTTTCAAGTCCCTACACTATGTGGACCTCTTTTGTTCTCAGGTCCACACTTCATATGTAGTGTTAAAACCCCCACAACTCATAAAAGAGATTTCATGTACATGGTGTCAAAGCAAACCTTAATAGAACCTAGTAGTTGTGTGTACTAGGGAGTATTTCAGATAAATGCAACCTTATTGAAAGTGCTGTTCTGATTGGATGATATGAGTTTAGAACTGGGTGCCTTACGACTGATTGATACAGAGCAAGTTGTTGCTCAGTCTCATACATCTGTGTAGCTTGGTCTGTGAAGCCAATCAGGTAGGCTAGCTGGCACATACACCTAAAGGGATACACAAATAATGCACATCTTGAATCAAATGGTCCATAAATACAAATGTCAGTCAATGTTCTGAAATGCATAGATAAGTTTAACGAGATCAACAACAGCTACCTATTATTAATTGGTTTTATCCTTACATCAATGTCTGTAAAGTACTGTTTACTCAGTACTTTTCGAAGTCCTGAGAAAAACATAATCTATTAGGCATTTGACTCCGATGGGATTTGAACCCACGAAAGATGTCCAGCGATCTATCAAGTTCTGACGGCTGAGTGATCAGAGTGTGGGTTAAGCAACCTGTGCACCAATTTGGCTTCTGGTGCTGCATACTCCAAAGGAGTCGAGAAGGTTTCAGGAATGCAAAAAGAAGGTCTCCAAGGTAAAATTTGATTTTGTGATCCACTCACTCTTTACTCAGTACTTTCCCAAGTCCTTGATCCTCTAGCTACCAGACAAGCTCTGATGGTTTAGTGGTAAGACATCTACTCTAGAATACAAAGGTCATGGGTTCGAATCCCACCAAAGTAATACACAAACTAAATGTCTGTATTTTTGTCACAGACCTCCGGAAAGTACCTACTTTCTTTTGCACACAGAGTTGAGGGGACTTGCTACTGTTGTTCTTTTATTCCCTTTTCTAAAGAATTACTTTGAAAGAAAAATATTGTGGGGACCTTTGTTCCATTGTGTAAAAGTCCGCACAACTGTGTGTGCCTACCCTGAGTTTACAGTGCTTTACACACATCGGTGTTTGGATAAAACCAAATAAGATTCCTCATCCCTGATGAAAAATTAACATCTACTAAAACTACCTACAACTGGACATCATATGTACCTTCTATGGGCCACCCATGCAGGTAGTGATGTGTCCTCAGTGTTGACGATACTGTGTACATGGTTGAAGAAATGGGTGTATTTCTCCACAGTATCAGGGTTACAGGTATTTAATAAGATGTTCAATCCCTGTCAATAAACCAATCAATCAATTAATCAATCAATCAATCAATCAATCAAAAATATTAATATCAATGGACATTTGTATAATGCCTGGATCCACAATTTATTCACGCTCATGGCGCATGACAATTTTTATCCCCAGTCACTGGGCCATTTATTTCATTCCTTATACCATCTCAGCTCCCTTGGGAGTATACAGTCTGTGCTTCCAAGTGTAGCAGCGCATCAAGCTAAATCAGTTACAAGAATCATGTCTGGACTCACAGGTACCAATATACTCCTGGGTGCAGAGAAGCGATTATAGTTAAGTGGCTTGCTCGAGGACACAATTGTCATGTCTGGGATTCAAACCCTAAACCCAAATGATGTGGCTAAAAGAACTTGAGTCCAACGCACTAAGCTGCTCTGCTCTGACATGCCAAGAAATCAATCAATCAATCATTCATTCAATCATTGTTATAATCTACCCAGTTTTCTTGATAACATTATATTATCAACTGAACATCATTCAATCCGTCTTCACATGAAGACGGCAGTTTAAATGTATGCTAATTTATAAATGCCTGTTAACTTAGCAAAGTTAAATCTAAGTGCTTTAAATCCACAGTATATGCAGGTTTCTCCACCACTTAAAACTAGGAATTTGTCAAGTTTTTATAAGGTCTTTTAATGGGAGTTTTTGAGAAGCTAGACAGCAAGTGAACATACTGGGTGATTATATGCCATTGTTAAAGCAATTGTGATGGGAATTTTTACTTGAATTGAAATGACTTACCTGGTAAGTCTTTTGCAACAAAGTGTCTGAAATGTCCACCCTTTATTTTAACTTTTAGTTCTATAAATCATGATTGAAGAGAGCTCAAAGTGAACTTCTTACCAATGGCTTTAAGGAGTCGATGTGTCTCTCCCAGTTAGTTTCATCAAACTGTAAACTTCTTGGGTTTTGCTAGAATGGAATAAAAAGACATTAACGTGAATTGTATTTCGGATTCACACCAGAAATGGGATAAACAATTTTCATGATGAATAATGTCATTTCTGGAAAACATATGTTCTTGTTAACTGGCATCAGGAAAAATTTGATATCCCATGCGTTGGGTTCTATGAGATGTAACTGAAACCGACAGAGAATCTAATATTAATGAAAACAAGTAATAAACCACAAGCGAAACTACCCGCGCCATTTTCTTTAAACTGTGCAGGGTTGAACAAAGAAAAATTGACTAGGGCGAGACTTGAACCTGCGACCTCCAGATTAATGTGCAGGCGCTCTACCAACTGAGCTATCTAGCCCTTTATTGGCGTTGTCCCTATTTTGTCAATATATCAGATAAAAACAGACACATCCAAAACTAATTACTTACTGTTGAGTCGACAGATAGTGTCAAAACCTCTGTGTGATATTCCGGAAAATAGTCTGCAGGAAAAATAAAGTGAAATCAAGAGTTAAGCAAAACTCTCTCCACAATAGAGATTTTCTCAGTCATTTTCACCAAACAAACGTTCAATTTGGCAACTACCAAATTTTGTAGGACACAGTTTGCAATTGCCTCAAATGGTGTCATATTAGTAAATTCTGGAATGATTATGTTAACCATTTGACCCCGGACGCCGTTTTACCACGCACAGATTTGAGAAAACACATCCTCTGGGGTAAAGTAAACACGCTTACGTGTTGTCTGTGTGTGAATGTTTGACGTGGCAACCCGCTAAATAGGTGCTCTGTGTGCCGAGCTCAACAGTTGTTCAAATGAGGTCGAGAAGGATCTGCATGGAGCGTGCACCATGCATTCACTTATGGTGTGATGTTTGGTTGGGCGGGTGAACAAAAATTACAAAAAGCGCTGGAATCAACCACTGCAACTGCAAGTGGAAAGCTTGGTTGAAAAAAAAACTTGTTACTTTCAACTCATATCTGTGCCAACTTGTTTGTACAACAATCGTGTGCTCCCTGTGTTCTTATAATAATTATAATAATAACTAGTTCTTATATAGCGCATTTTACAATAATGTATCAATGCGCTTTACATTAATGCCCCGGTCATTGGGCCAATAGCATTCCTCTAATCTTTCTCACCTCCCTGGGGAGTATACAGCCTCGGGCTGCCATGGAATTCCAAAGGCTTTTTCAAACACAATTTCAAGCTCTACCCTTGCAGGTACCCATTTATACCCCCTGGGTGAAGAGAAGCAATTATAGTAACGCATCTTGCTCAAGGACACAAGTATCATGACCGGGATTCGAACCCACACCCTGATGAATTAACCACCAGAACTTGAATTTGATGCTCTAAACTGCTTGGCCATGACATCCTATGCTTGTGTAATTGACACATGCTTGGCTTCCTCATAAACCTGTCCTTATTTACATGTAAACATTGGTCCCTTCTCACCTTCGTTGTCAGGATGTTTCTCCGGAGGCGCTATGGTCACCCCCCTCTTGCCGTGCCCTCCACCGAGAAGTTGCTCTTCGGAGTTGGTGAAGACGGAACTAGTTTCCGAATCCGTCTCCTCCTTGTCATCTCTTAAGTTGCTCATGAAGAAAACTTTCTCGATGGTAGGGTCGGGATACGAGAGGATGCCACGCTTATCCACGCAGCACAGGGACTGAAAAGAAGCATGGACAGATTGTGACAATTGTGCTGCACTTGATTTAACAACCTTTTGGAATGCTTCTATTGCTCTAGCTCTTATGTTAGTTCGCTTCTATGGTCCTCGTCTGTGGAAGCCTTCTGTGGGTCATTTTAAAGCCTCGTTCAAAAGAGCCCTACTCGCTCATTATGTAACTCAGCTTTCTCTCCCGACTCCACTGCTCGTCTTCAGCTCTCTTTTTGTCTATGCTTCTTGGGCATCTGTATAGTTAGCTCATTATTGGTACATTTTGCATTCTCTCCGTCCGTTTTTTGTTATGTTATTTTGTCTTTGCTTATTATTTTCGTATTATGTCTAGGGCTGTTCCCCACAAGCCTCGGCTTATATTTTAGCCTCCTTACTCAAAGCTTCAATTGTTATATTTTTTTCCAGTATCATTTTTATTAGTTATGTTTACTCTTTGCTTGTTTTGTACTACAGTATATTTTTGTCCAAAAAGATTTTGTCTTTTCTTATTGTGATTACAGAAATAAATGTCACATAGAATTGAATTGAAATAGTGAGAATGAGACTTCTACACATCTGTAAATCTGCACTTGAACTTACAGTCATTGTGCCAAGACCTTGCAGGAGGCTAGCTGATCGAGGAAGGTGGCTGGAAGGACCAAAAAATGCCGATAGGAAATGCTCCCACAGCTCAACAAAGGACAGCTTCTCATCCTAAATTACCAACAAGAAAATATCAACAAATTTTGAAAGTTAGCTCAGCAGAAATCTCAATCTATAGCCATGTCCGAAATGACGGCTACAGGATTGCCGTGTTATCATGAGTTGAAGTATAGGACGTCCTTAGCAACACCCTCAGCAACAGTTGTCATGGTTGTAGCCCTAGCCTTAACCATTTTGGATGCAGCCCAAGAAAGATTTGCAAAACAACCATGGAAACATCTCTGAATGAATTGCAAAGAACCTAACTACCCAACAGTTCCACCACTATGTCTTAATCATCTTCACATAGTGGCTACAATCCGAGTTCTTACCTCAACCTCCGTTTTTTCACCTAGTTCATCGTCAGGATACTCTGTGACTTCAGTCTGAAAGCAATCAGGAAGATGATTTTGTCAGTTCTAGACGGTGTAACTCAACAGCCAAGTGTTTAAATCACAGTCACAGCTTTAGTTTGGGGATAATCCCCCAGTGAGAGCCCATCACTGACACTCTTTCAGGCTCTAATTGTGAGCATGCTCTGGTAGAACCTGTTTCTGCTTGATTAAAGGCCTTTATGCGTGTTTGATGCAAAAAACCATCCACCCTCAAACTCTTAACACTATCTTTCTCACATGACTATTTCCCTGCTGCTGCATGATTTCATTCCCTTCCTCTATCACACCTGCACCTGACTACACTATAAATACAAGAAGAAAAAGGGCAGACCTCATCCAAATATACAGAATAATTTATCAAGACACGATAGACACAATGTTAAAAAAGGCCAAGCACAAGAGGACACTCGTGGAATTTTGCAGGTCCAGACTCGACATCCGTAAACACTTGTATAGCCCGAACATCTGATGTCACACTTCGAGGCTTGTGAATAGTGCCAGATACCAGCCTTGAGCAACTGGCAGGATCCTGCCAGTTGCTTCGCATCCATTCACACCGCGGAGAATCAGTAACGTGGGTTGTTAATGGGCTAGCAAGCCCCCTTTATAAACCATGCCACACTTCTCATCAATACCAGGCCTGGAATTACACGGAGGCCACAGAGGCCATGGCCTCTGTTGCCCCTGGTCTTGGCCTTGGTGCCCATTCAAACCCCTAGACTTTAAGATTTTCCAATGGAAGTGCCCTCTGCAAAATGAAAATGACCTTGCCCTCTGAAATAATGAAATTTTAGGCCTGCAATACCACTTGTAGATGATAACGTGACCTTCAAGGTGTGCTCATGTACAATAAGCGCTACCATTAACATCATGTGTACAGCAGCTCCCTGTACCATATTTCCCTCCATTTTTCCCAGTCAACACTGAACATTGGCAAGACAGTTGTAAACTCCAGTACGCTTGACCGCTCAGCCTGGACACGCCCATTTATTGGAGATGATAATAATAATAATAATAATAATAATAGTGGCTTCTTATATAGCGCACATGTCCGTCACTCAGTGACGCTCCTGGCGCTGTAACATACAGTATTTCCTGCAAGATTTGGGACTACGTTTGAATTACGAGACCTAATTCTGATAGCACCATGTTATGTTTTACAAGGTGCTGTGGCGCAATTTGCTGCCGATCGGTCCAGGAAACACCGGGGCGAACCCCTTCTCTTTTCGATAAGTGCACTGGGTTCTTTTACATGCGTTACATAACACATGGGACAAACGGCTTAACGTCCCATCCGAAGGACAAAGCAATGGTGAAGTGTCTTGCTTAAGGACACAAGTGTCACGCTGGGGATTCGAACCCACACTCTGCTGATCAGAAACACCACAGTTTGAATTCGGTGCTCTTAACCGCTCGGCCACGACACTTCCAAACCTCATCATGAATTCATTACTTGTTCATTTCCTTGTTCAATGTTTACCTGCTGATTTGTTGCCTTATGGAAGAGGGTAACAATCCGAGCATTGCCGTAGCTAGTCAGAATAATCCACAGCAGAGGTAGAGACAATGACATCAGGGGTAGAATGGTATTCACCTGTTAATAATAACAAGTGTTTTTTATTTTAATCACCTTGGAGGTTTGTGGTGTAACATTACAGAAACATACATTCAGTTTGCGATAACACCATGTGTATATATCTACTACTTTGCTGTGTAGATGTGTTTTTTGGGAGCTTGTCTCGCTATTTATTCAACTGCCGCAGATTTTGGAATTCGGGAGACTACTTGGTTCTAAAAAGAACTGTCCAGCTTATTAACTATTACCTGGGCAGAAGGTAGGAAGTTGGCCAGGATTGCTACTTTCGCTTAGAGGATCGGATCGAGGGGACTTCTCGTTATTAACTTCACTGGCGCGGAGTGAGTTCTTAATTGGTCCCAAAATTTCAACTAGCCTGCTCTAGTCATCGTCTGACGATTTATTTGTATGTTTATGTGTAATTTTAATAAGAACCAACCATTTCATCAATCAAAAGCATTTCTAATGGATGAATTTTTGTTGTTCTCGGTGCATAATTAAGGGTTTTCTCAAAAGAGACGACCGATCCCGGTGCTCTGATACAGAATCATTGTTCTCTTGGCGTTGTTAAAGTCATGGTTTCTTTTATCAAAGGAAACTGATTCCAGCAGTTCCGCTAAAATAATCCCGTCAGAATGGAATGTAATGTCCCGGGCAGTAACTGGTTAAAGATAGCATAATTTGCTATTAGGAGTGTCGTTGTATTTGTCACACTGGTGTAGTGTCACTTACCTGCAAGCTTATGATCATCTCAGCCCAGTCTCCAACATCATCTCCAAACAATGTAAAGCGCAGGACATTTACCAGCAGTGACACCCCCTGAATATACAACAAGAAAACACAAAACCAAATATGAACCAATGTTTAGTTTTTAAATCATAAGTTTTCTCCTAACATTTCAAATGATACTTGATAATGAAACTTTTGCAAATATATCAAGCCCCCTATTTTAGATGACACTGTCCCAATAACAAAGTATGAACCAAGTTCACAATATTTCTGTGGTTGCGAGATAAACCATTACAATAAAATGATATTCAATTTGGCGAAAAAAGGTCTGCAAATAAAAATAATTTTTAGAAAAAATTAACTAGAATAGGATTTCAAACTGTGACCTCTGCATTATCACACCGTCGCTCTACTAACTAAGCTATCTAGCCCTATATCATTGTATATTGATGGTGTTTTTATTTTGTCAATATTTTTGTCCGGGGTGCCAGTAACCTGCAACCTGTAACTGCCGTGTAGCCAGGGATCACACCCAAGTTTATGATACAACCTGGAAAGTGGCAGCAGAGGGATCACCTTAAGGGGATGCAACTTTTTTATTTCAAACATCAAGTAATAAACCGCAAGGGAAACTGAATGGGTAAATTGAAAAAAATATTTGGATGAACAAAGAAAAAGGTTTAGCGGAGACAACAGCTGTTCTGTGGGTTCTTAAAACAATCCTCTGCCTTGTCCCCACATTAGAGAAACACTCTCGTGAAAAGTGCAACCTATTTCATTTTTAACATATTTCTTATAAAGGTTTTATAGCAGTACCAGTATCCTTCAATCAATTATCGCAACAGCTGCAGGTCTCTCGAAATAGACTACCCCCACTAGGCATGCTGGGTGGGCGTACAGTAGGGTGCTAAGGGCAACTTAACAGGTGAAACACTTCCACTTGTTTTTCTTATGAAAACCCCAAAGCCTTGAGGTTTTCCCATAGACTGTAATAGGTTACATTTTTTTACGAGAATGTGTCTCTAATGCAATCCCCAAAATGACAGAGACTTACCAGTGCAATGGCCAGGACCCATCTCTCAATGATGGAGACACACACCAGTCGCTTAATTTCCAGCACTGAAGAAGGCTTACTGTTGTATTTCTGTAGACAAGCTCTGCACAAGATACAATTAATACAATTGAGTTGTAAATCACTTCTTAAAAAAATCAATTCATGTAAGAACTGTGCACCATGCGGCTATAGTCTCGCGTGTATTCAAACACTGGGTCCCGTTAAAGTGCGAGAGTTTGTTTCCTTGATGAGTCAAAGCAATGTACATGGGACCAAAGTGGTCCAAAAATGTTTGAATACGCGCAAGATTTTCACGGCTTATTATATTAGTTCTTGAGCTAGACGGCCTCCCCAACCACACTCTTGAAAAAATCCCAGCCATATTAATATGGAAACCATTTAGGCCGTTTTATCCAAAACAGAAAGTTTTCAACTCTTCTTCCTTTCAACTCTTCTTCTTCTTTTCAACTCTCCTTCTTCATCAGCTCCTTTTCTTTTGTTATGCCCCACTGGCGAAGCCGAAGGGGCATATAGTGTGTTGCCTTGTCCTTCAATGTGTTTTAATGCTAAATACGAAGTGTGGACCTCAAAACAAAAGATTTCCACATAATGTAGGGACTTGAAACACAATGTGGACTTACACACGTCCACACAGTGTCTTTTACATTTTACAGTGTTGAAGAATAGGAATTTCCCTAAGAGTACAGAACAAAGGAATGTCCGCAGAGCTGCCAACTCCATGTTCTTATGAACAAATTATGAAATCTCCTTAATTGTGGGAACCTTGCCCCTTTTATAACTAATGTAATTCTAACTATCTCCCTAACCCAACAAAGTTTTTCTTTGTTCAACTTGGACCCCACAGAGGAGTTCTTTAGAAAAGGAAATAATACAATAACAGCAGGACCCCACAAACCCAATCCGTAAGGTTGTGCGTGTGTACAATCATTGTCCAAGCAATAATTCAAAAAGGACTTGACATATCAACTCTAAACTTGGTGTGTGGATTGGTCTTGGGATCCCCAAGAAGCCGAGCGTTTTTGGACCCCTAGGACAAATGTCAAGGTCATTATAGTTAAAATAACAACAAATTTGTCCGAGCAATAACTCAATAAGAATGAGATTAATGTCAGCGTGGCATTTGTCAACACACCATTCTTATATTTTACTGAAAATGCAAACAGATAATTTTCCAAAATACTTCCACATTTAAAAGTATAAATTTACCCCCAAAATATTGTGCCTTACCTAAGATATGGAATGTAAGTTGTGTCCAACACCACACATTTGACAGGCTTCCGAGGTTGGCGTGCCACAGGGTTACCGCTTGGCTCAAAGGCTGCCTCTTCAAATTTCTGTCCTTTTTGTAGGATTAAATCATTGTCCTGCATTTAACAGTACATGAAATGGTCAGTGACATAAAAACATTACAAGAAACTGCACACAATTGTTTAAGGCTGGACTCCATTTTTTGCACCATAATTTTAACACATATCTCATACTTATATTTGGTTTTTTTAGCCTTTGAGAAAGACTCTGCTAGGGTCGAAACGTCAGGCCACTAACTATTTTTTTGCATTTATACCATAGGTCCTTTTGGTTGGTAAGCAGTTTGCAACAGCTAATACAATTTTTCACTTTTATTTGTTACTACACCTACTTGAAGAGTGCACTTATGTGTTCATAATTTTGTGGAGAACAACTTTAAAATCATAAGCCAAATTTGGCCTTTTAAAAAGGAAAAGCTACTGCTACAAAAATGTTTTTAGAATTTATGAAATGATAGAGTGGTATGCACTTCTCAGAACATATGGAACATTGTTGCTTACAACTGACAAATACATTGACAAAATTTTTGAATCTTGTGTACATTTTAGTGGAGAATCAAGCAGTCACCATAATGGCTTTTTCCACATCATATCGGTGATAGATGTTTTATATTAGCACAAGGTGAAAAGAAAAATGTTCTTTTCCTGGCACGAGCAAACAACTTCCCAGCAATCCTCTTTCAGGGGTGAGAGTCATTGCTAACAAAAAAGTCTGAAACTTGGATTGAAATCTTAGGAGGTAAATTGAAATGTTGGCATATTTCCACCTTTTGGTAACCCCTGTAGTTATAGATTCTAAGGAGCTTTTGGGAACAGCATCCTTAGTGCTAAAGAAGTAGATCAAAGAGTAGGATTTATTTTGAGAAAAATACAACAGGCTGTTTACCAGGCAGACTTTTAAAAAGTCTGAATTCAGATAAAAGTCTATAATTTCTCATCCTTGTCTTTCAATCTTACCTCAAAATGACACACAGCTGTTGGTGCTGCTTGCCCTGGACTCAGCAGTATGACATCATCCTTGACCAATAAGGGGGTGGGTAGATTGATCACATGACCATCGCGATACGTCCACTGCTCTGTGATCGACTGGGTGGTTGGTCGGAACAGCGGCTCGTAGATTTCTTTCGGCCAGTGGACCTCACTGGCTAGAAGATCTACATATTGGTGAAGTACAGTTACTATACAAATATTTTGTCTTATAAAAAGTCTAACAAGAGCGCAACCTGTGGTTGCAAGATGAATAGGCTGACCTACTTTACATCATGATGTTGAGTATGATTTGATTGTTAATCTCAGTATGCGATACAGACTTTTTTCTCAATGTAAGACTGCCCCAAACCATTTGATAACAATCAAATCACTTTATCTATAAAAGAGTTCAAATTAGTTTTTACTCAGTATTAATTTTATACGTCATTTACATGTAATGCTAACATTAACTTCTCTATTAGCTGCTGGTCCCCTGCACGGTGAAAGATCTCTAGATCCCAGCTTTAGTTGGCCTGTTTCAACTGTAACACTCAAGTTGTGGAACTGATCTCAACTATAGTTGGAACAATTCTCAAGTTGGGAGGGAACAGTGCTAATAGAGAGCTTAGATCTAACTACTCAGTGAAAGATCTCTGGATCCCAGCTACAGTTGGGCCATCCCACCTATAACAGTCAAGTTGTTGGACTGATCCAAACTATAGTTGGGAAGATTTTCAAGTTGGGGCGGAACAGAAAGCTTCGATCCAACTACTCACCTCTAAGTTTGTGTAGTACGTCCTTAGTGTGATTCACAACCTCCGTTTCTCTCAGGTGTTTATCCCACCTCGCCACCGACACATTGACAATGATGAGGAAAATCAGAACAGTCAATTCCAGTATAAGGGACCTATCGTCTGAAGCTGCTGCAGTGATGATCATAAAGAGCACAGCAACAATCATAACGACAGCGCTGCTCCAATGCAGCACGCTGTCTGTGGAAAGGTCGAAGCTCGGACGCTGCTTGAGGTATGAGGCAATCGAGCGGCAGCTGCGGAGTCGCTCCTCGTGGAACTTCAACTCATCTTCGATGGCGTTGCCCAGTTGCTGGAGAGCGATGCTGGTGCACAAGCCTACAGGCTCAGCCTTGTTCATCTGGCACAATTTTCATAAAAAGGTTTTGTAAAGTCAAGCAAAAGTTCTGTTCATTTACGAGAATACAAGCACCCTTGAGAATTACTAGCTAACCGTTTTGGGCTTGATAACAAAATATTCCTTGAGGTACATGTATGCAGGCCTGATACTTTATGGAGGCAATTGCCTCTGCTCATTGCCTTAGTGCCCCTTGAAATATTCCAATAGAATTCACAATTTCCTCATAGAGGTGCCTTTTGAATTTAGACTGTTCATCCATTGTAGGATCCATAGGTGCCCATTACCAAATAGAACATTCTTTTAAGCCCTTGAACTTAACAAAACGAAGCATCAGGCATATGTGTGAATATCATAGCTGAGCTTTCTTAACATCCATGTAGAACACAATTGATCGATTTCAGGCCTGGAATTACATGGAGGCAACGGAGGCCATGGCCTCCATTGTCCCTGGTCTTGGCCTTGATGCCCCTTCAAAAGTGTCCCATAGACTTTCAGATTTCCCAATGGAAGTGCTCTTTGCAAAATGAAACTGGCCCTGCCCTCTCAAAGATGAAATTCCAGGCATGCAAATTTAGTATATTGAGCATGTTTTACATTTCTTTTCAATCAAGCTTGAGACTATCTGACCTCACAAAGCCATAATTTTAAAAATATTTTGTGTAAATGTGTTTATTTTAAAATGGTAAACAAACACATTGAGTTTAAGGAACTCTTCTTAGTTCTTACCATAGGCTCCATGGTGGTTTGGTGACTGCACAGCACAATCTGTGCAGTGTCAAAACTCACTGATCATCTCCAAGACTAGCTGGGATACTCAGACATTGATGATGATGCTAGATGACCTGGGGGCACCTGAACAAAACAATTCCTATATAAGGTTAACTTACATTAAATGTATACATCTTTTTCATCAATGTTTTTAGAGGAGTTGTTCGGGACCTGGTTGTGGCACTTGTGTCCTTGAGTAAGATACTTTACCATAAATGCATTGTCCTTTAAATGGGACATTAAGCTAGAGGTGCTGTGTACTTAGATTGGTTGTGCACGTAAAAGAACCCAGAAGATCGGAGTTAACCCCAGTGTTTCTGGTTCACATAGCATAGCAAGCTCCCTTGTTTACAGGTTTTCTAAGGCTTGCAAACTACAGTGATTAAGTTCACTTATGACTTATGATGAGGCAAAGGGCCTATTCGGTTTCAACTTTCACATTACCATAAATACATAAATTTATAGGCATTTGTCATTTCTTACAAAATAACCTTTCAACAAAGACACCAAATTGTTTATAATAAATTTATGATCAATTAAAAAATTATTTAACAACAACACGTTATTTAATTATTTATTTAAGAATATTTATTTGTTTACTTTGAGTGACACTATGACTCTGAGTCATGACTGACAGGTAGCTCTTAGTCTAGCCAATCCTTTATCCATGGTCTAACCACCATTGACCATGGAGGAAGAAAATTTAACTCCAAGTCTAGTGCATTGGACCCCGGTTTGATACCCGGACTGGAGCCTTGCATGTGGATTGGGTTTTCAGTCCCTATCTGACTGCGTGGGTTTTCCCTATAGGGGTTTTCCTCCCACGTCTAAAACTGAAATTTCTTCATTGTCTTCTTTACAAAAGTTGGTGTGATGTTTCCAAAAAGATTTAGAATGTTGATGAATCGTAAACAAGTTTTAGAAGTAAACATTGATCATGTGACAGTCATGTGTTTTTTATTTTTTGCGGCATGTCACTGTTTCATCAGTATTATCAAATGAGAAGCTGATATCGAGAATAGTTTGATCTTGATTTGTGTACAAGCAAGAGTTACAAATTTGAGCAAAAACTCACATATTCACTGTTTACCGGCGCGGTCGGTTTCCTGTGATCGCAAAAGATCGATGGCGAGTGTTACCGGGGGCGAAGAACATGGGGGCGAAATGGATGCTGTGTGTAGGGGGAAATGGGGGGCGTTCCTACTTTTTGGAAGAGGGGAGCGCACTCTCAGGTATAAGCTAAACTAAATGTTTTACTTTTAAACTAAAATAATAAATAAAGTACCTATTAAAATCGTATTTTTTTATTTAACTTATTATTTTTCGGTATAAATTAATATTATTTTAGGCTTTCGGTTTGTCATGGAAACTCTCGCACGAGCCTGATGTTGTTTTCTATGGTTTCAAGATGTCGGCCGGTAAATCGAGAAATGTCGCCAAAGGCGGAATGTGGAACACTCAAACACCACAATACAGCGGCGAAACTCAACAGCTATTAAAAGGCACGTACTATTAAATAATCCTTCATACCAAACTTCTTTGAAAGATAAAAACTGACTGTAGGTAGCAGAAGAAAACACGGAAAAATAAAGTTGTTGTCACGACTGGTTCAACTCGACCTTTTTACTTTTGATAGCAACCAGTACCGGGTAAGCCCAGTACCACTGACCACAGCAGTTAAAACTAAGTGCATGCATTGTGTCAACTCGACCGTTAAATTATGACTTGTTAAATGTTAATGACTGTGTTCCGTCCCAACTTGATGATCGTCCCAACTATAGTTGGGACTGGTCCTAACTTCTCTTGTTGAGTGTTAAAGTTGGGGCGTCCCAACTATTTGGGATCGCCCATACCATAGACTTGTTAAGTTCAACAGCAGGACACCGTGATCGATCATGGGTCCTGATGCGATCGGCGTTAATTAACAAG
>CM021528.1:20063165-20080258 GCA_010994315.2 Pisaster ochraceus
AAATGTATTTTTTCTTGTCTACAACTTTCCCCATTCAGCTACAATTCGAGCCTCGATGCAACCACCAATAGGTTTGTTGTTTGCTACATAGAGTGATTTCCCGAAGTAATGCATTCGCACAAGAACCTTAAAAACGTAGCCTTGTTTCCTTCACAATTCAGCTTCAAGTAATGCGTTTGCATAAGAAACCTAAAAGATTGTTTTCCTGTGACCCAAGCGCAGACAAGTCTGCCACACGGGCAACATTGTCCCATGCACGGCGTTCTATTTTTCTACGTTCACGCTGCTGATACCTGAGTAACGATAAGATCTGAGCGGACACACGACGCCCTGCGCTGAGAGCAAGACAAATTCTTCTCGATTCTTGTGAATGAATGTAGACTTGTGTTATTTAGTCGGTGCAGGAATGACTCTTTATAATACACTCTACATACAAACAACGCAAAAACACGGGTCACAAATGGGTAGGACTTGAACAAGTTAAAAAAATAGCAAGCAAGAGCACCGTTAAACTCGTGTAGCGCCCTCATTTGTTTAAAAAATTTAGAGCTTGACTCTTTTTTATTTATAAACTCACAGATTATAGGCAAAGTACCCGTAGCATTAAATTTGCCTGAGAATTTTTTTTTTTTTTACTGACAATGTTTTGATAAGTTTTAATGCTTTTAAACTGAAGGTCAATAAAATCTTACTCGTTTTAAGAGACGTTTGTGTAATCTAGGACGTTAAATTTGAGCTTAATTGAAAAATGATGTTTCTAGAAGTCGGATTTGATTTCCCTATAATTGGATCAACTGACAATGACATAACACTCATTACCTGCAGGCATAATATTTGGCCCTTGGGAAAAAAGTATCCAGTTCATGGGCTGTCCTTTATGTACACATAGTGTATGCTAGACTTTTCAAGCTATTTTTTTAAAGAGCAAACAAATCGAAATTAGACTTTGTAGGAAGAATATCAGCATGCCTGTTATACTTGACTTTATGCAATTAATTTCTGAGTTGGGAAAATTGCCGCGGGGAATAATGTCATCATTGAGTATGTAGGAGGTCTTTGTGTAGAATTAACTTTATACACTTAGGGTCACAAGTACATAAATAGGTCAACTTCTATAG
The DNA here is from genome assembly GCA_010994315.2 of Pisaster ochraceus. NCBI lineage: Eukaryota > Metazoa > Echinodermata > Asteroidea > Forcipulatida > Asteriidae > Pisaster > Pisaster ochraceus. The sequence continues at coordinate 20,064,284 of CM021528.1, forward strand.
AGGTGCTTAGGTATATGTTTTATTTTAGGCTTACATTGTTGATCTTTTTATTAGAAGAGTACAGTCCTTCCTGCTCTAGCCAGACACTTTAACTTGTATTTCAGGCATGTTAATCTTAATACAATAAAGATAAATGACACTTACCAGTTCCATGATGATATTCCAACTCACATATCCAAATAATGAGTGAATAATGAATAACACATTGGATAATGACGCATTCAGCTGATACTCTATTGTTATTTGTAGTGATGTACTGTGTTGAGAGGAGCTCACATTTATTGATGCATTCAAAGAGTTAACTCAGGAAACAGTAGTCACTCCTGGTAAGCTTTCTGCAGAGAAAAGAAAATAAGAATCAACTTAAAGTGTCAAAATGAAATATGTCCACATTTTAGGTAGCATTGAATCTTGCGCAGCATTGCTATCAATTCTCATAATTTAAACAAGAAGAAGTAAATGAACTTTTCAGGATGGTGGCAGAGTTTACTTAAGTTTTAATTTGATCAGTTGCACATTTCATTATAGTTTTAAAAAATTGACTCAGCAGAAGGTCACTGAGTATATAAACTAACACCTCCATGGTTTGTATAATTTATCTGTTAACACTAGGATGTGATGGTATCTTGTCTCAGCTACATGTCCTAACATCTACTATTTAGCTTATCAAACCTGATGCAATACTGTATAGCTGGGAACATTTGGGAGAAAACAGGAGGCCTGTTCTAGAAGTTTTGTGGCAGACTAAAGTAATTCAAGAAGTGCCAAATATGTTAAATTAAGACTCGATAGGGGGCAGTATTTAGGGTGGGGCTATTAAGGAATGTTGGTATATTTTCTGTTATTGTCAATGTATATTTAGTTTGCAGTAACACCATGTGTATTTATCTACTTTGCTTTGCACATTTGTTCTTGAGAACTTGTCTTGCTATTTATTTTACTGCCGTGGGAGTAGATTTCGGAATTTGGGAGACTAATTAGTTCTGAAAATAACTGTCCTGTTTATTAACTACTACCTGGGCGGACGGGGTAGGAAATCGGCAGGGACTACTGCTCTAGTCATCATCAGGAGACAAGAGTGTTAAGTTGGAGATCATATGCTGGTCTCTTTATAGGGTTTCAGAGGTCTCAGTGTAGAGTCAGCACTACTCTGATTGGTTCTTCTGATAGGCAATCTGTGGTTGGAGGGCCCAGAGTTATTGTTGTTGCTTTTTTTAAGTACATCCTTTATCTCCAGAGACAACTGAAATAATAAGAAAAATTGTTCCAGGCATGCAAGTATTCCATTTTTAATGATAACAAAAGAGGAGTGGAATTGTCTTAAACGGCCGTTTAAAACCTTCATGGTCATGGCCATGCAATAAAGAACTTCGCCCTTGGTTCTGTCCATTATCAAACAGCCACAACCTTCAGACTAATGATAGGCTATGACAAACAAATTTTTGTTAAAACAAATGAAACAATTAGGAGAGCCATCACGTCTAATCTTGCAGTTCACTTATTTATGATTACATCATCATTAACCTTACGGGTATGACAACAAAGTACACTGCAAAGTATAATCGCATAATTCTGGCAATTTGTTGACTCCCGACATAGCTTTTAAAAATGCAGAAAATACATCACATGCTAGACAGATAGAGTCACATGAAGAAAAACTCAACTGTAGAACTTTAAAAGAGATGAGAAATAAAACTAATCCTTTTGTTATATCATGGTTTTTGTCTTTTTGCTTTTTATTATTTTTATAATTTGTTATTGCAATGTTTTTAACAATTATGTCACAATTCATCGGTACGTTGCTATGAGATTTTAAATTAAACAAACCACAAACCAACTGCTTGCAAGTGCGGATTCGTCTTAGGCCTTTAAAAAAAGTTATGTTGCCGTTACGGGCCAATTAAAAATAGGATAGATAGGTAGTTTTTGTGTGTTTTTTTCCCCTTCTTTTTAATTTTCTTTTTTTCCCAGCAACAAAAATGACATGTTTTAATTACATTGTTTAAGCCTGCGCAAGTTTCTCTATAGATTTTAATTATTCTTCTTCTTCCCTGAAAAAAAAACCCAAAACCAGGGTTGGTCGGGCTACGCTAACATAACAATTTTTTGTCTGGGGGAAGGGGGCCTTATAGCAGACACAGAACCTCCCAGATGTTATAATTCAGGAGGTTTACAGACTCTGTACATCACTTAAAATACAAAGCAACAGGTTTGGACACAATCTTGACAATTTCTTTATCACTTCTTTCAAGAAAATTGAAGGCTTGAGGAAAGGCTTTTTTGAGAAAAAAATCCTGAAATAATTCTTAAAAATCACACGCCTGATTTAATGTTATGCTATGGACAGGTTCGTTTAGGCAAATTGAAATTTACAATAGATTCAACGAATGTACATTGGTAACGACCGGGCCCATAGTCATAGAGCTGTTGAAAAGAAGAATATTGCTTAACAGTTTTCTGCTTAAAAAAAACAAGCGAGCATGCTACCAGCCTTAGTTGGCACATATGACATGCTATTTGGCTGGTAACCTTATTCTGGTAAGTACAACTGTGTTGTGCATCGATACTTTTTTTACAGCAGCTTTATGAAACTGGGCCAAGGTTTTCAATTGGAGATCAACAAATCCAGACAAATAGCTTAATTTGAAACATCTAAAAAAGATTTACCTAAGCCCCCCCCCAAATGGATCACCATTCTCTGCATTACAGTGAACTACTAAAGAAGAGGGGGGTATGGGGGGGGGGTGGGGCACACTGTAAATCCCTATGTGGGCATTTCACTGACCTGTATGTATTGAAGTTAAAGACATTTTAAAAATCATTGCCATTAGACGTTACTTTGTGTAGTTGTTTGGGCTATTTTTTGTCAAAAATAGTAGTTTCCCACACTTTTTGTATTTTTTGGTAAAAATGTTTGTAAAAAATTGCAAACTTGTTCATTTTGATACTATTGGGAAGTGCTATAATTGTTTGTTTAACCTATTTTTGAGAAAATTTTCTGTAGCATTTCTTGACCTGTACAGTTGGAAATTAGCTTGTTAAAATATACTCAATTGATAAACAACTTTGTATTGTCGGAATCCCTAATTACAGGCTAAAAACACAAAGTCAAAAATTGCCGCCGGATATGGTGACTGTTTTGAATCCCCACAATTATTTAACACTTTCACATAAAACACCATTCCCAATATTTGTGGGAAAAAACAAAGAAACACGATTCAAGTAGAAAATTTCTAACAAATGGTTGCCATGGTACTCTGACCCCTGATAATAACTATTTGTTATATAAAATGCGGAAAAAATTGTAGAAGGTACATTGCTAAATAATAATTCACATTCTGTTCTGGAAAAAAACAGGGCCAGAAGGTAAGGGAAAAAAAAATCATCTTATTAACCAAAAATAATTATTGATTTTTTGGAATTTCATTAGCTAATTGATTCCGGTTTAATTTTGGTCTGTTTGGGCACTTTTTAAGGCCTGATGAAAGACAGAGCGTTGGTTTTCTTTCAGAGGTTTAATTGGAAGGGCAGTGAAAAGTTGTCGTCAATTTTTTTATATCAAGAATAGTAAAAAATAAGATTGCAACTTCCTCTTTTTTGAAGCTTAAATGATAGGTGCTAAATAAAAAATGTTGACATGATTTATACGCTCTTTACATAAAATAGCTGGCATTAAACCTGAACATGAAAAGCTAAAATGGACGTTTCATGTTACTTGAAATGTTAGTTTGTATGTTGAATACACCAAGGAATCTTTATGTAAATTTTTGTTCTCATCCTCAGAAATATAGCTTTGCCAATGGGTAATTCTCATTAAGATGCATACAAAAAACCATGAGAAAATGCATTTTATTTTGACGTTAAGATGCATTAAAAAAAAACCGGCCGACCATGCGAATATACATTTTATTTTGACGGCCAGTCAGGTTATCGAAAAACTAAACCAAACAAATTTTGTTTTTTTTGCCATATAAATAAAATGAGTAGACGTACTATGTAAGTTCAATATCATGGCTTTACCCAATGGATTACAGAGAACAATAACAATTTATAGCAAACACAATAGCATGACATCAATGTAGGAGGCTGCTTATAAAAGGCTGTGCAGCTTCGGCCTATGCCTCTCTGTGACTAGTTGACATCTCACGTTACACCAGTGTAATGCCATATCTCATGCAAGGGTCGGAGTAGCACGCAGCGCACTTAGTGTAAAAGCTGGCAGTTTTTTTTAACCAGTCAAAAGGAGCTGTTGATCAACATAGATATTAAACTTGATTTTGAATTGATGAGGAGATTCCACAGTTTCGGAACTTTGACCGTCTCTGCTGCATTGCAACTTTTAAAACTTTTCCTGAGGTGATTTTTGTCTCAATAATCTCACCAAATGAGCCCCTTGCTACTGGTCTTTGTTCTCAGGGGTAAGTGTCTTTTCTATTCTTCAAATCAGCATGTCTTTCACTCTTCTCTGCATGTCTCAAGAAAGGTTGACACCATCCTAGTTGTTGCCACCTTCAGCAATCTACAATAGTTACATAGAAAGTTTCAATGTGAATATTTTAACAAAAGATTTTGGAAGGTTTTTTGTGTCAAGTAGAATTTTTCTACTGTAGTGATACTCGGTGTGGAGTCACTTGTCCTGGATATTGCCATTCGTTTCATTTATTATATAGCTCAAAGAAAACCTGTAAGTACAATCAACCAACAGCGTGTCATTAGGTTATACATCGTTTAGGCAATTTTACAAGTTCACAATTCGTTACAATACTAAAGTAATTCTTAATCAAATTAATAGCTATAAAGGTTGATCTCTTACCAGCCAGTGCCAGGGTGATTCAGGAGGAACTACCTCTCATATAATCCACTTTTAAAGCATGATTTGGCCCCTTCGAATCAAGGACGAGTGGATGCCCAAAAGGCCTGTAACAGAAAGAGGCCATCTTCACCAAGCGGGAGACCATCCCACCTGCAGCTTGACCCGCTATCACTACACAATCACACAAAAGGTTGTTCACTCAAAGGACCAGTGAATTCCTCCTGATCAGTTCCTAGATACTCATATTATTATCGACTAATAATTACAATCGGTATAACTTTGATAAAACCGTCATTAGAGAAAGTTTTAACTAAATTTGACCCCAATTAATTATTCCCGACCTATTTTGAGGCCTGTAGTGTGCCCTTGACAACCACATGTTAATCCGCACCTTGACCTCTGACATGTAAACAATGCACAGCCCCCTTGATCTATTATAACTAAAGATTGGCATTTGTACCGGCTATAAATTATTACATATAGAATCTTGAAATCACCACACTTCTAAGTTTTTTGGGAATGACGCAAGAAAGTTTTCTGTAATTTTTTTAGTTTAAGAGTACCATTGGCAATGAACAACATTATGGATGTTGCACAGACCATGCTAAACGGGCAGATAATGATCGACTAACTGAGGAGACTGCCAATGTAACTGCTGAGAGGTTATCCGTGGTTATCATTATTTTTCATTGTTATATATTTCTGGTAATGAAACCAAGGATGCCTCAATCATAAGTGCAATTAACCATTGTAGCTCACAAACCTGAGGCAACTTGTTAAAAAAAAGGTGCTTGATATGTGAAACCAGAAACACCAGGGTTTACCACTACTCTTCCACGATAGGTGTTCTGGGTTCTTTTAGGGAGCATGTATCAATTTAACCGCCTGAGAGCTGCCAAGAACTGGATGGTTCTTGATGGTTTTATAATGAGCATCATTATCAACAGGTCAATGCACACAGCTGGGATTCGTCACCATATTTTTATTTATTATTATTTTATTTTTTTTTGGGGGGGGGCTTGCGTCTTATTTCCCCCCCCGAAAAATGCGACGCAAAAACAAATGCGGCAGAAAAATGCCAGGCAAAAACAAAAAATGAATAAATGTGCCACTTACGGAACCCCAATATTCTGTGTTCTGCAAATAAAGAGTAGATCGTGTAGCTTTTTAGACATACCAAGTCCGTTGAATATCCCTTCAGAAAGGTTCCAAAAACGGTCACGGTACTCAAAAGCGCAGACATGACAAAAAGTACGATGAGTCCAACAAACCACCAAAAAAAGTAATAGCTACCGCGCACGCTGTACATGTACATTGTAGTATACAGCTCTATGGTGCATCAAATTTGCATTGTATAATCTGAGCTGTGCGAGTGAACTTAAGTAGGCACCTTACTTGTTGCTCCCATCTGTATCCCACTGTTTATTCTTGCATTAGTGTGGGAGAAATCTACGGAAGGCAGCTAAATCGACACATGAAATGCCAAACCAACCAAAGTTGGACTGGCCTGAGTTGTTATTGTTTCTTATAATCAAAATATTTAGGCCTAGTTAGGTTCATTTATATTCGTGTAATCTAGATTTAAGGCATACAGCTTTGTCCACAAATAAAACAAACTAAAGTACCTTCCAAAATAAAAACGTATATTTAGAACTTAGAACATTAAAAAATATATAAACAAACATAAACATATAAACATACAGTATTCATCTGCTCTTTGCAATGGCGATAAACAGCTAATTCAGCCCAGGGAAAGCGGCCAGTAATCCAGTAATCCAGTAATCCTGTATTCTCTTATAACTGTCAGCCACTTGACTGAAGACCCTTAATCCTTAAATAAAGCCCTTTGTTACTGCTCCTGGTCCATCCAGACACAGCAACCATTGTGTTGAGCAAAGGAAGGTTTAATGAGCAAAGGTAAGCAAATTATGGTAAAATATCTTTCTCAAGGACACAAGTGCCACATTACCAGGACTTGAACCCACACTCTGCTGATCAGAAACCCTAGAGTTTGAATCCAGTGCTCTTAACCACTCGGCAATGACACACCACAAAGTTGCAGAGCTCATAACCACAACCCACACAATTAAGGAGGTCATTACGCATGATATACTACTATCTCACCAAGCCCCGGCTTCTAGAAGATGGATCCATACTGAATTTGATTTATGTCTAGTAAAACTGGATTAATGACTACTTCTTAAATTCACTTTTTGGTTTGTACTGTTTAGAAATTTTCATGAAGTATGTAAATAAATGTAAGTGTGAATTGAATAGAAATGAATCACCTTTCAGATTATGAAAGACTTATCCTATCAATAAAAATATGTAACGATATGTATGGATTTTTTTTATGTATGAGCACGCTCACAACCTTCTTCCTACAGTGTTTTCTTCAGTTTCTGCAGTTCAAACCATTCACAGTCATAACATTAGATCAAACCACAATATTTTTTTACCATTTGCACGCACAACCTTTTCTCACCTAACACCTTGAGATTTTATGGTCCTCGTCGTTGGAATGGTATTGGTGGCAAGATTAAGTTGGGGTCATCTGTGGGTTGTTTGAAGATTTCTTACAAAAAAAATCTTGTCTCTAATTATCTTGAGTAGCTTCCTCTCTTTTCATCCTTCACCTCTATGAGTTTCTAGTTATGGTTTATCTTTTTGTTCCACCCTAGCTTGTTAAGTAGCGTTTGTTTTGTTTGTTTGTCCTGTTGTTTCCCTGTCTGTCATTCTGTTGTAACTTAAGTTCTGTTCAGAAGTCCAGCATTTTGTTTATAAGGCATTTTCATAAGAGACTTTGTTTTTTGAAAATGCCTCCAAATTATTATTACTTGTATACATCTACATTTTGCATTATGAAAATAAATGTTGAGTTGAATTGAATTAAATCCAGAGCAAATATCTTCATATTGTTGTGTCAGTGCAAAAAGGTAAAACGGCGCTTCTGTTGCGCGCAAGTAACATACAGATACACAATTTTTCAATGCACAGAGTATTTTCGTGCGAGATACGACGGTTTTGCAAAATCGTAATACAACAGTTTTGCATGGACACAATGATATTTCCTTGGTCCAAGCATGGAGGTAAAGTTCAATGTCACCACTACAGTTGTCTAATATATATGAACTTCATACAGTCTGGTAAAAAAGGAAATGGTTGTATTCACTTTGGGGATCACAGGATTAGAAACGACCGGTACTGTGGAAAGCATTGAGCCACTTCCAATCCACAAAATGTCCGTTACGGTTTGTGTCTCAAAAAGCCTCTCCTTCACACGCCAAAAGGTTTGAAAGGCGAGTTTCTGGCGCTTCAAAACCAGATTGCTCCAGGCAGGTGGGTTTTGTCAGCCATGGGGCGCAGTCACCTAGGAGATGGTAACTCTGATCTCAAACCACCCATCTTAGGACAAGAGCTGTGACCACCTATGTACTACTCTGCAATTGAAAAACCTAATATCATGATCTTAAATCCAATTAATCGCATACTGCCAGCAGAATCAAAGCTCACTGAGCTTGGTGATGGTGTTCCCTCAAACCCCAAGGTCTCCTTGGGAAGGGGACAACTGACAGGTGCTGCATGGAAAACTGACGTACTACCAAGATGTAAAGGGAATATGTTTCTTGCAACCATGAATGAAACATTCAGAGAGGACAAGAGAGCCAAGGAGCTTGTGGAAAGGATGGAGACATGGAAGGTGCTAGTGAGAGATTCAGGACCACAAGAGGGTACACATTATGGCATGAGGAAAATTGTGGTTGGAAACATGATTGAGGGGACTACCTTGTCAGAATCGAAGAGTAACAAAGCTCAGTTGGCCATCAGTGGGGCCAGGCTCGTGCTGAATGGTGGATCTTTTGCTAGGGTAATAACTGCCTCCTTCATAACCAATCCAGTTTTCACCACAGTGGTGGCCTATGCAAACTCTCTTAGCACCTGAAGAGGAGAGGAGGAAGCTTGAGGACGATCTACGACGAGAGGTAGAGGCAGTTCCCCAGCACCACTTCCTTGCCATCCTTGATGACTTCTATGCTTGTTTACTGGGTCAAGTGATGCTCGATCCTTTCACCTGTCATCAAGTCAAGAATGACAATGGGGTGTTTCTGCTGGAACTGATCAAGGACTATCTTCTTGCCAACAACATGCTGTTTGAAAAGTGAAAGGAAAAGGTAGATATGCCTGTCACCATCCGCGACAAAGGCCCAGATTGACTCCTGACCAGAATAAAATGCTGTATCAGCATCGTCAAATCTTTAGCCCTGAGTACCTTCTCTACAATGGGATCTGACCATAAAGTGGGGGCGACAAACATGCGTCTCAGACTCCAAGCACCATGCAAGGAACATGCGGAGAAGAGGGGGGTTGCTGCGAGGCACCTTGGATGTCCTGTTGGAACTGGCGGCTGGCAGAAAGGGTGGCTGGAGGCCGGCAGAGAAAGGTGAGAAAGGTGCCCATAGCCCAAAGGCGAGTCAGTTGAAGGAGGCTGTCAGCTGGTCAGTGAGGATGGAGGAGTCTTACTTGCACCCAGACACCAGGTACCCTGTGAGGGGGAGGAACAAAACAACAGGCCAAAGTGACAGGCTGATTCTACTGTCTTTAAGGTTTCCTCCAGCTTGTTCCGGTTGCAATTCCTAGAGGACAGATTTGGCCGTTGAGTGTCCACCATCGGCCGCCAGTTAATCTTTGGCAAAGTCTGGCAGGATCAGGGGTGTGAAAATCCATTGGAGGTAGGTGATAGTATGACAATTTCTAAGGCTTCCATGCACATGAAATTAAGGGTCAACTCTGGGAAGGCCGAGGATTTGCAGGCCTCCACCATGACTGTGCATTGTTTTGAGGGATTACGTTCCATGGTGGTAAACTCCTCTTGTTGTGAACATTTCAAATGGTAGAACACAAATCAAGTTGTGATGTTTGAGGTGGAACTCCGACTTGAGCTCCACAATGGAGATCCATTGGAGCTGATGAGCAACTTTACTGTTCTCCCCAGCCAAGTCCCTGGAGTGGGAGGGTGGGACGATGATGGAGATTGGGCAAAGGCACCATGCCAATCTGATGTGTGGGTCAGGACCGGTGGGCGATGTAGGGTGCTTCCACCTTTTCTAATGCGCAAGTCGAAGGATGAATACTCAGCCCTGGTGAGGAAGTGGGGCCGTTGCTCACTGTATGAGGCAAGGCATGTGACTCATGTGCCAACCAGGCGCAATCATGCAACAGATCTTGCAGAGGGCAAGCCATTGCGTTGCAGGCTGCGGCCATAACCAAGAGCGAGGCTAGATTAATCGAAGAGCCTGCATGCACTCCGCCTTGGATACGGATGCTTTCCGTGTAAATGGTGCCAGTTGTCTCGGTGTGAGCCCCGGGATGTTTAGGGGTCTGTTTACCTTTCTTAGATTTCTTTTAGGGGAAATCCCAGGAGGAGTAAGAGGGAAAGTCTGAGGAGGGTTGCAGAACCGGCATGCCCAAGAACAGAGTATACTCTGACACTGTGAATGCGCACAATGCTCTCCTCCACCTATTGCAGACAGAGAAGGCATAACTTGATAAAAGGCAATTTGAATACTATTTTGAAATCAGTAAAAGTGTTGTATACTATCCATTTGCCATCTTGGCCTTTGTGAAGTATCAGCCCTGGATATTTTTCAGTTTTTTACATGAACATTTTCACAGATGTTCAACTTCTAGAGCCTCCATGCAGTCTTATGTAGGTTACATTCACTAAAAGATGTAAATATAATAGATTTTCACATTTACTTTCTATGACATTTCAATGGCTATCAACAATGTTTTCATCAATTAATGAAAAAGTTCACACATTTACACACCAACACTGACCCCAATGAAACCCAAACACTTACTTTTTGGTTTCGATAATCACTTTATTCTAGGTTTTTAAAGTAAAAAAAAAAATCATCTTAGTTTGAACTTTTAACAAAAATTACTTTGTAACCGTAAATGACAAAATTCCACATGTCTTGTTTTTTAAAGTTTGCCTATTGCAAACCACTGAAGCAGCTGCTACTAAAGTGTGTTACTTGACTCAAGAACCAGATCCATCTGAGAGAAACAGACTACGATGGATCCAACCATTCAAAGATATGTGTTCATGTACCTCAATCAGACCTGGAGGGTTGTGTACAGTAGCTTCAGACAGAAAGACTAAACCAATCTATGTTGATCAACCAATCTTCACTGAGGACCAGGAAGAGATACATGACCATTATGGATGCCAGGGTAAGAATTGATTGAAGTATAGCCACAGAAACTGTAGCTTCAGTAAATGGAACCTGTTAGAAGTTCCACTTTTCCAATTTCCTATCACATCATCCTTGTACAGCCACTGCAGCTTCAGCAAATGGAACCTGTCGAGGTTCCACTTTTCAATTTTTCCATCACAACACATAATCCTTGTAAGGTTTGTTAGAATGGCTCAATTTGGAAAGCAAGTATTGTTTACTGCCAGCCATCATCCCACATGACAAGGCAGAGTCTCTTTGTGCAGATTTGTGCTTGGCTAGTACATATAAGTTTGCTTTTCTGAAAGTCCTTGGCTTCACAACCAGACTTAATAATTGAAACGAAAAAATAAAAAGTGCCCAATCTGCTCTTTTAAAATGGTTTCAATCCCATAAGGTCAATTGACAAACATTCAGATTGGTTTTTGAGTTTGACATGAAGCTAGACATTGACTGGGCTTTGAGAAGAATCCAAAGCATACCTTTTGGTTTCTTAAAATCAGGATATGATTGGAATGGATCTTTTTGTCTTTTTAAAATTATGTTTTGTATCTTTGTAATTGTTAAGTGACCCTTTCAGCTGCAGCTGTTGGTCAATTTGTCTTATTGAACAAAAAACAAAACAAAAATGTGCATTGTAGGCCTGAAGAAGGTAAAAATTGCAATTTCTCTTTATGCTGTACACTTTGAGGGCATGGTCTGCAAGGAATATAATCCTGAGATAAAATATGGACTTTTCAATTTCAAGAGGTGAAGCTGAGAGAAATAAAAAAAGTAAGATTTTACCGAGTGAGTATTTTCTGTGACAATGCATGAACATAAAGCATTTAATGTTTGTTTGATATAATTCACACATAGATCCTGGGCCAAATTTCATAAAGCTGTTAAGCAGAAAATTCTGCTCAGCAAATTTCTTTACTTAAGAAGAAATGAGCGGGGTACCAGTGGTAACAATGTAAACTTTGTGGAATGTTGGCTGGTAACCTGTTTCTGGTGAGCAAAATTTTTCTGTGCTCAGCAAGTTTTTGTGCTTAAAGACTTTATGAAATTGGGCCCTTGTCATTTGAAAATGTTTGACAATAAAAACAAAATAGCAATGGGAACTTGTCCAATGCGTGCACTTTAAAAAACCTACAAAAAATCTAAGGCATTGAAAATCAATTCATCCGTCCTATATTTATTTCCATATACGTCAACGGTTACGATGGTCCAACACTTGGTATAACACCCACCCTCAAGGGAAACTGACTGGGTGAATTTTTTTATAATTTGGGTTTGAATATGTCTCTACAACATTTCAGACTGCCAGGCCTTATTGGATGCTGGTAACACAGAGGATGGTATCTACACTATCTATCCCTTCCAGAATGATGAAGGAATAAATGTTTTATGTGATATGACAATGCACACTGGCTGGATTGTAAGTACTACATTAAGTTATTTTCCCCTACATTAGGATCCTATTAATCATTAATCAACCAATTACTATAAAGAGCGAGGGAAATGTCTAGGTCAATTTTGTGATGCACTTATTTTCCAATAGATAGAGTTCTCATGTGAGTGGGGAAAGAATTACAAGTCTCTAACCTCATATTAAAATGGAGTGAATTGCCATTGTATTCAATACCCTTCCAGTGCAAATTTTGTCAACATCCAAAACATCCGAAGGCATCATTCTGGTTTGGTTCATTATCCTTACTTTTTCAGAGCAAAATTTGACACATGACCTCATTGGATTTCAACAACTAAGGAGGAATATTTGATCAGACAAAATGTAAAATACAAGGCCCTTTTGATTAAATATTGAAAGTCAGGAATGAACCAAAACATCCACTTTTTGTATTTTACTATAGGTTGGTAAGCAGTTTACAATCAGCTAATTCTCTTTTCTTGAAGTTATACTGTAACAGAAGTTATACTGTAACAGATTTTTGGATGGGATTTTTTTATTGAAAGCAGCTAGAAGGAGAATTTGTAAATAAAAAAGTTGTGAAATCTGACTCACACAGAGCTGGAACATAGTATGTGATCTATCTACTTTTTATGTTTCAAGATGGTCCAGCGTCGATATGACGGATCAGTCAATTTCAATCGCAGTTGGGCAGATTACAAGAATGGTTTTGGGTCATTGGATGGTGAGTTCTGGCTCGGCAATGAGGTTCTTCATAAGCTAACTGATGGTGGCGGGCACTGGACAATCCGTATGGACCTCACTAACCAAAATGGCTTGACTGGCTATTTCACTAAACCAATGTTTCATGTAGCCAGTCACACTACTTACACCTTGACTACAGGGCACTCCAGTGTAACATCAACTGGTATGTACAATTTTGTTTGATCAACTATGATCAGAAATGACCACAAGCTCCTGTAACTCCCTGCCTGGCACACTATGTCATTTAGAATTCATATACATGGATAGCTAATTAATTTAAAGTGGGTTTTAGGAAATCGTAAAACACCTGAGGTATGAAGCATTACCTCATCATTTTCAAGCCCAATGCCCCGTAGAGAGGATAGAGACGTTTATAGCCTGAAAATATGGTAAAGTCAGGCTCCTTTTCCATTCAAGTTGTTTCTTTAATGAATGGTTAATGACTACCTACATAGATGACCTACGGAATTGCTCTGATGCCCCGCCCCCTTTCCTCCAAACCCCATCCCAAGATTTTTGTGGGGACAAAGACATAAAACTTGAATTTTTGTTTTAGTTGAATCAAGCAGGTTCTGTGGACATCCTCTTGGAATGGAAGACATGAGAATTCCTGATGAAAGAATCACAGCATCTAGTCAGCATAACCCAACACGCCAAGGAAAATATGCGAGACTGAACTTAAACAACGCCTGCTGGTCTGCTGCATTAGATGACGTGAATCCATGGCTTCAGGTAGAGATAGATGACAAACTTGTACAGATTGAGGGTATTATTACACAGGGACACCCACTGGCAGATTACTATGTGTCGCATTATCAACTGCAATACAGCATCGATGGTAAAGCATGGTCGTATGTGAGAGAGACACCCAGCTCCACACCAAAAGTAAGATCATTTATAATAGCAAAATTGTGTAAACCTCATAACCAAATAAAGAAATTTATAACCACAGTATTGATTATTCATCAACTTAGTGGTGTGTATATTTGCTGTTTTCTCAGCAGGTAGACACGATATTCAGCTGAAACTTTCACATGCGATTTTTATAATATCTGTCTCATGAAATTCTTTATTAATCAGAATTACATTGACCAAAAACAATCTATGAACCTAACTTTAAGCGAGACACTTAACAGTTATTGCTTCATACTTCAGACAGGACGTTAAGCCTTAGGTCCTGTGTGATGTTTAATCACACTTCAAGGTAAGAGAATGGTTTTACCCTAGTAGTGTCTTGGGCGGTGGCTGTTGCAGGATTTTTCAAAACTGTGGGGATTCTGCACCCAATTTTTTTAAAAGTTTGGCCAAAACACGCTGACTTGAATTGAAGTCCTGAGAATGTTTTCAACTTGGAGTTTATTTTGGTTTTAAAAGCCTTACTGTGCAAATCTGGGGCATTCTAAATGGTTTATCTGTTTTAGTAGATAAACAAAAATCGTTTTTTTTGGCGTACCTGCTGCAATCCGCATGCATCTACACACAAGTGGCACGTGTTGGCCAGATACGCTAGCTTGTTCGTGAAGAACCCTGTGCTGAATGTGCAGCAGTACCTTGTGAACCAATACCAAGTGCTTTTTAACCGGTCTCATACTAAAAACAAAACGTTGCTTATCCTTTTAAAAACCATGTAATAAGTTCTTTGATACACCCCTAGGGCACTGCATTATATAAGAACCAACTTACAACTTCCTCCTCTGTTTTCATGCACTGATAGACATTTCAAGGCAACACTGATGGAAACACTGCTGTTACCAATCTATTCAAGTACTTGATTCAAGCACGGTACATTCGCATCAGACCAACAGACTTCAAGACGTACCCAGCCCTACGTATTGAGCTTCTTGGCTACACAGGTAATTACTGGGGTTCATTTAAACTGACTGGGTAGTTTTTTTTTGCAGTACTGTGGGGTTATAAAGCAGTTGACAAATCTCTCAGAACTTTCGGAAACATTCTTTTATTAGATGAACTTAATCACCCAAACCATTATTAGGGGGCACAGAAAACACAAACATGATATTCTAACTGAATACAGCATTCCTAACATTTTTCTCAAATGTTGTGTTTCATTTCAGATGATTTTGTAGAGATGATCAACATGATCAACAATCATCCATTCTCAACATATGACAAGCCCAATAACAATTGCACTGTGCCGAGTGGTGGAGAGGGTTGGTGGTTCAATGGCTGCTGTGGTGCTGTGTACAATAATCTCAATGGCGAATATATCCAATCTAGGGATAATTCTAGTCATGGCAATCCTGTCATTAGTGGATCTTCATGGAATGGTACAGGAATTGTGAAAACTCACATAAAAATACACTGCAAGTCTCCGTGACTTGCTTCAAATTAGGCCTACACTTTGTTAAAATGAAACTCACATGCAGGGCTCGAACTTGACACTGGACCGCCGGCCCGAGGCCAGTGACTTTAGCCTTGGGCCAGTAAACTCATGACCTGACAAGTCTGGCAGTCTTGTGCTTTTCAATGAATAATAGCCACTGCAGTGGCTATTATTCAATTGAAAAGCACAAAGATACGTTAAAGATATTACACAGTGCACTGTGTAATATCTTTAACAGAAAGAAATGATGTTTAACCCTTTCGTTACCGAATTGTTTGGACATAAACAACCGCTGGTGACGGCATTGTTTGACCACTCAAGCGTGAAGCACACTTTCTTACACAACATAAAGCTTTTGGTTAAAGGCCATTTTTACAAACTGCATTATCTCCTTGAAGATATTGTTTTACAGCAAAATAAGTAA
>CM021528.1:20135749-20148564 GCA_010994315.2 Pisaster ochraceus
TTTTTCCCCCCTTTTCTTTTAAAATAGTAAATAGTAAAAAAAAGGAGGTGGCGGCCAAAAAGGAGGCGAGCCGGGACGAGAAACTTGTTTCTTATTTTACTTGGCCTAAAGCATAAGTCTCTATCTATAGTATTTAACATGTTTAAACCTATACTATATAGTTGTAATTTGTTTCCCCTCGTCAATGCAGGTTTATGATGCGGGTGAAAAGTTTATGCTGACCTACACAAATGATGATGATGAGGAAGAATGTGGAGAAGATAACGATGAGGAACAGACTAGTACTAATAACAAAAATAAGGAGAATGCTGGAGAAGACAAACCACCCAAGCTGAGAGTTGTTGTGAGTCATGAAGATGGTTTGTCTTCCTCTCATGAAGACAGGTGTGTGGCAAGACAGAATGATTTGTTTCTTGAACTCGTAGTTGTGTCACTTTACAGGATGCAGTGTACACTACAGTAGTTTTGATAATCAAAATGATTTGGGCATTCAGGCTGGCTCAGTGGTTTCTTCCTTGCCTTCCACCTCTGTGATCCTGGTTTGAATGCAAGACCGAAACCTTGATTGGCTTTTCCATCCTCACCTGACTGATTGGGTTATCCCCTTGTTCTGGGGATCAGTTTAAGCCACTCCAGCCTATGTGACATGAACAGTTGACAGTTGAAATAAGGGAAATGATTGGGACAGTTGTTGATACAAGCGTCTACCCTTAAAGTTAAGAAAAACCAAGAAAGTTGTTTTCTTTTGAACAATATACATCAGGGTGTCTTTCAATGCATTGCTACTAAATGCTAAAGCCAGTGGTGTTACTACATGGGAAAAGGGGGGCGATTTTTGGTAACTATTCTTTTGATGGATTGATGGATTCACTGACCTGACGACCTGATCGACCTGGCTGGCCTGACTGACCATACTGACTTTACTGGACTGACGTGACAAAACTGACCTGACCTGAATGATCTGACTGAACTGCATGATCGGCTGCATAGCCTGACCAAACTGACCAGACGAGACTGACCAGACTGGACTGCATAACCGGACTGCTTCACCTAACCAGACTGACCTGACCAGACTGACCTGACCAGATTGATCACCTGACAGGACTGACCTAACCGACTGCATGACCTTACTGGACGTACCTGACTGGACTGACTTGACCGGACTGACCTGGCCAGACCGACCTGATTTGGCTTGACTGATCTGACTGGACTGACCTGACCAAACTGCATTTTCTGACAAGACAGACCTGACTGGCTGCATATGACCTTGACTGAAATGACCTGACTAAACTAACTGTCTGTACTGATCTGACCTGACTGGACTGACCGACCTGACCTGACCAACTGACCGACATGACCGGGATGACCTGGCCCATCTGGACTGACCTGAATGGACTGACCTGAAAGTGGAGACTATTACCAACATGTCTTTGGTTTAAATTTTTAATAATAATCACACCTGGTTCTTATAAAGCACACATATCCTAGTAGCTAGATCAAGGCGCTTTACAACATTAATATCCCTGTTCATTGGGCATATTCTTTTAGACCATTCCTCTAGCTTTCTCAACTCCCTGTGGAACATACAAACTCCCGCATCTACTTAAGTTAGCTGTAAGGGGTTAATCCAGCACATTCTGTCTCAGCCCTCTCAGGTTCCCATTTATACACCTGGGTGAAGAGAAGCAATTGTGGCTAAGTTCCTTGATCAAGGACATACATATGTACATGTACATTGTAAGTGTCATAACCTGGAATCGAGCCCACCGTTGGATGATTCAGCCATCAGAACTTGAATCCGATGCTTGGCCACTACACACCATGCCAGTTTAACACTTCAATTGAATAGACACTGTTCCATTCTTGTTTACAGCATATTTCTGATTGACCATGCTTGGACGTATCGTTTGATCGATGCAAGGCGTCAGCTTCATCAAGTCCCAGGATTGCTGGCTAGATTGATGAGTCTCATGGGACTAAATAGAACGGCTGAGGATGACGACGAAGCATGCATTGATAGAGTGCTAAAAGAATCATGGAAGTTCAACCGTACATACAGCTTAAACATAGAGGTAAAATTACAGGTCAGGGGTTAAATTACCCATGGGGCATGTTTTGGTGACCCTGACCAGAAACAAGCTTTTGAGGTATTATTCAGGGAAATTCCGTAGTTGGGCAGATTTGGGTGTGGATTCACCATTCAATCATATCTAAAGGACCAAGTACTTGAGGATTGGAAAGGTACAAACAATGTTATCAGTAACATTGCATGTTTTTAAAAGAGAACAGAGCTGGGACTACATGCAGATCATTGCCATTTGATGGATGATTGTACGTGTTTTAACATTCATTTATCAAACAATTCCACAACGTGTCGTTTGATTGGTGGAACACAAATGACACGTTATTCTTTATTTTGCCATATATACTGCCATGATGCTCCACAATTTAATATAGGAGTCCTATATGGATAATTATTGGATGCTTTGGATGCCTCACAGCGTCATTTCCAAAAAAATCGCTCCCCGTCAATTTTTAGAGTGTTGGGTGGACGGGTGTCCATGTCTACATGTATTTTGTGTTATTGTGAAAGCAATTCAAATGCCAAGGATCTATATGTGAGTTATACAAAACAAATATTGAAACTGAATGCATTTTGTTAATGCATCGTCGAATTTAATCACTCAGTGAAATCTGGCTTTTCCATTTCACCAGGCGAATGTGGTAATTAAGATCCAAATCGAAAATTTCTCTTGACTAGGGCCAATTTCGTAGAGCTGCTTAAAGCAGAAAAAGCAAAGTTAAATGCTTATCACACTAAGGTTACCAACCAAAATACCATGTCACATACACCATCTATGACTAGTACACTGCTTATTTTTGCTAAGCAAAAAATTGTTACGCATTATTTTTTGCTTCAGCAGCTCTATGAAATTGGGCCAAGTTGTAGTACAGTATCTTGCCTGCCAGGAAATGCCCTGGAATGCTCAAGATCACTCTTTGCATGAAATGTTTGTTTCCGTTCAAGGGACTAAGTGCTGAGGACAAACAGCCTGTGTGGTACATTCTTGATGAATTTGGATCTCGCATCCACCATTCGGATACACCAAACTGTCGTCTGGTACCCTTGCTGTACGCATCTCAGAATATTGCATATGACCTGCTGTTTCCCTTAAGGCACCTGGAGTATGGAGGTATGGAACTGTCTTCATTAACCATTTTATATATTTTTTGCTTTTACTGTGGTTGTTTTTACAGTGTTTTTTAAGTACTTAAGGAACTTGTATGTGTTTGTATTTGCAGCGGTAAAACATTCACTTCGAGGTGCAGCTGTAGTAAATGCCCCCAACTTCATTTTTTGATCATCTTGTATCTGTTACAAGACAAGCTGCAGCATTTTGGACCCGCTGTAAACGATTTATTTATTTGATTGTTAGGAAAGCCAACAAGTAAAGAATTACAGTTATCAAGATATGAGGTGACAAGGGCATGAATTAGCTGTTCAGTTGCCTCAGGATTAAGATATTGTCTCATTGAATGGATATTATGGAGATTTTAATTGGCCAGTTGAATGCAATTTGAAACCTGTGACATGACAGACATTGTTGAGTTGATGATTACACCTAAATTTCTAGCTTGTTCCCTGTAATTGTCCATTTTTAGAAGACGTAACGGTGGATTTTGCCTTCAATCATCCCGATCCACTGATGCGCCAGATTCACCTGTTACCATGGCATCACAGCGACCTAACCCACATCAGTACAGAGCACCCTGAGCCAGATGGTGTCTATCTCTCACGAGCCTGTAACTACATACCTCCTGAAGTAGGTGAGCAAATCATCCTCCCAGATACCTCTGGTCAGCTCAAGGTCTTCAGTAACAACTCGCAGGCTTCAAACAATCTTAAACATCCTAAGTTTGTGTTTGTGGAGAATGAAGAGGATGCAGATGTTCTGTATGTGTCCAAAAACCGAGATTTCAGGTTGGTAAATTCTGCCGTCTTCAAAATTCTAAAATGTGTATTAAGTTTATTTTATCTTGCTTAGCGTTGGGGGGGGGGGTGGTAGGGGTTACACTTCTCAAAGGTGACGTTGAGGTGAATCAATACCACAGTTGTTCTTGTCATTGTGTGATTGTTTCCTGTTGCTATTTTTGTCTGCTGTGTCCTGCTGTTGCTCATTTGTTGTACAGCTCAGTTTGCTTTTTTGCAATCATTCTTCATGTGGCACTGTCTAATTGTGTAATTTTTTGGTTTTCCGTTCTTCTTCTTCCATACATGTCATCTTTTAAGTTTTATGTAGCATAGTTTTATTTATTTTCAATTTACTTTTGGGTAAAACAAAGAAAAATTGACTAGAATGGGATTCGAACCTGCGACCTCTTGATTAACATGCTGGCGCTCTATCAACTGACCTATCTTGCCCTAATGTTGGTGTTTTTCCTGTTTTGTCAATATCCTTGTTCAGGGGTGCCAAACAGGGAGACCACCAACATTAGGGCTAGATAGCTCAGTTGGTAGAGTGCCAGCATGTTAATCTGGAGGTCACAGGTTCAAATCTTGTTCTAGTCAATTTTTCTTAGTTCAACCAAAAATTGAATTAAGATTTACTCGGACAGTTTCCCTTGTGGTTTATCACTTGTAATTTAAATTTATACACAACTATTTTTATCCTGTGATTCCACAAGGGAATGGCATGAATGGGGAAAATGAATGAAGGATGTAAACCCCTGCTCATCTACATTTGTAGGCTATGGCTTGAAGGCTGAAAAGTCCTATTCTTCAACGTTGCCATTTCAGCCAACAGCCATAGCCGTCGTCATAGTGTTAGCCACAGGTTGTCTGGATGTCTTTTGGACACCCTGTTTTATCTGTCATTTACTTGTAAATGTATTGTTATTGAACAATTTGGACACCCAGTTTTTAAATTTCCATCAAATTTGGACACCCTTTTACCAAATCCTGGCTAAAACCTTGTCTGTAGCTGAAGTCCATTGATTTGGATGTAGCATTAATCTATCATCAAATTGGCAAAGCAATCATGGTAAACTGCTAATTTGAGCAGCTAGGGGTTGTATGCTTCCCATAGAGTTTGGAAAGTTTGAGAAATGGTCTGATGAACATGGATAATTATATTGTAAAGGGCCTTGATCTAGCTACTAGGATATGTGCACTCTAGGCACCTATTATTATTATTATTTATGTAACTTTTTCAGTTTTAAAAGTCATTGCAGAACGTGATTCTTGGTTTTATTTTTATTTCCTTCAGGAAAATTTCCAAGGAGACCCACCAGTTCATCAGCCAGTTTCCTGGAGAGAAACTTATCACAACCAAGGACCTTCTAGCCCTTGTGTCTAGACGGGCAGGAACAAAGGACCAATCAGGGAAGAGCATTGGTCCAAAATGGCTTCCAGTGACCTTTGACCTTCTGCTGGCATTGCCGCAGTTTGTATCGTACTTTCAACAACAACAACAAAAGTGAGTTTTCAAATGAGTTTTTTAAATAGTTTTTTATCCTTTCATTGGCTATGTCCTCTGTAGCAAATTTTTTCTACTCTTGCTTTTTAGCGCTTAAACACAATTCTTCTTGTTTTAATAATCATCTTGTTATTGTTAATTTATTTTGTTTTTTTAAATTCTCTTGTGATGTGGCTTTTGGATTGTTTTTGTCTATAACGTCATTTGGAAAACAACTTGACAGTAGTGTAGTTTACTTTTTGTTACCTTACAGGTGTGCCATTGTTCTGTCTTTGGAACACATTGTGTAATCTGCTGTTTATGTTTTTATATCTCTTGCCTTTTATATTTAATGTATAATTTGATAATGTAATTGTGAATGTGATGTTTTTACCCGTGAAGTTAATAAACGCATTAACAAAATATATCAGAGGGAAAAATGGGGGGGGGCACTTGAGCCCCCAGTGATAAAAAACCTTGCTCCCCTCTTTAACTGGTAGGGTATAAAGCCCCTGCTCTCCCCCTGCCCCCACCCTTAATGAAAATGTATAACTATGCAACTGTTTATAATCCTGTAGAATAACACTGTAGAATAATCCAACAGCTAATAACTTCTTTCTTTTTTGCTGATTCAATTCAATTAAATTCTTAGTTAACTTTTTCTTGTCTTTTTTTCCCAGAGGAGCACAAAATATCTGGATTTGTAAGCCGGTTAATCTAGCCCGTAGCTTGGACACTGTGGTAACCAATAATCTTGATCATATCATCAGACAAACGGAAACGGATATTCCTAAGGTAAGAAAGTATTCCAGAAGTGTGACTGTAGGTAGAGAAGTTATCTGAAATAAAAAAGTCGCAACCCTTTAAGGTGATCCCCTTGGCTGCCGTTTCCCAGGTTGCATCGTAAATTTTGATGTGATCCCTGTCTCCGCGGCAGCTAACGGTTGTATGGCTTCTGACTGGCACCCTCGAATAAAGAAGTTGACAAAATAGGGAGACCGCCAACATAGGGCTAGATACATGTAGCTCAGTTGGTAGAGTGCTGGTATGTTAAACCGGAGTTCGCTTGTTCAAATCCCGGCTCCCGCTCTTGTAAATTTTCTTTATTCAACCCCAAATTATTTACCCAGTCAGTTTCTGTTGTGGTTTATGACTTGATAATTATTTCCACACCCCAAATGCTAAACACGGATTTGGTAATTTTGAAATAAAGCTGGGACACTTGCCAATGTAACCAGGAGTCAAACAAAACGTGGTTGAAATCACAGGATGAACTGCAGAAGTCTGAAGAGGTTACTGAGACAATTAGTTGTCAATGATGATTTTTTTCAGGTCGCCTGTGAGTATTTGACAGATCCAGTCCTGTATATCCGTGATGGCATTGGACCAGTCAAATTTGATCTTCGTTTTATTGTGATGTTGTCATCGGTAAAGCCGTTAAAACTTTATGTCTACACAATATTCTGGACTCGATTTGCTAACAAGTAAGTCATGGCACCTCTGTGCACAAACTTGGTTTAGGAAAATGTTGTTTTGAAGAGGCACGTTGCCTTCGGATTGGGCGCTTTGGGCTATTAAAAGCATTTTTTGTAAAATTAATACAGTTGGAAAGATGTTTTAAAAGTAGAATGTAATGATTTACACAAATATCCCTGGAAATTGTGTGGTTTTTCTTTAACACGGTCTGTTATTTATTTGGTTTTACAAAATGGCTGACCGTGAAAACCATACAATTTCGAGGGAATTTGTTTGAATCATTACATTCTACTTTTAAAGCCCAAAGCGCCCAATCCGAATCCTGTATTGACTCAATCCATCTGAAACCATCACCCACAATAAATTTCGGTTGTGCCATTTTAGGAGTCAGATTTGCCCAGTGTTTCTGTGCAGAGTGTATTGAAGGCACCACTTGTGTGGTTAGACGTGCACCATGTCTATGCATGTATTTTTAAGCATGTAATGGAAGTCTTTTGGCAAACAGTAGCAACGTATGATTCTAGAGCAAGGGGTCTATACTGGGATGTGAGAGACACAAGGAATCATAAGGGAGCATCTCAAAAGTCAGGCCTGTCAAGTCTCGCAGAAATTAATCAAGAGGTGAAATCGGGAACATTCTATCTCACAAGGTGAAACTGAGTGAAATGGAAAAGCCAGATTTCATCTAGCGATTACATTCTGCTACAATGCATGAATGAAATGCATTCAATATTTGTTTGATATAACTGGCACATAGATTCTTGTCATTTGATTTTTTTTCACAATAAGCACAAAATAGAAGACACACTCTGAAAATTCTAAAGAAAACTCAAAACTTCTTATTGTGGACAACTTCATATGGACACTAACCTGACAGCGTATCAGCATTTAAGGGACAGCTGTAAACACATCTGATAGCCATAGCATTTTAAAAGTAGATACTTATTTCATTTATTGTCAGGATTCAATCTGTGTTTTATTTATTACTTACAGGCCATTCACATTGGATCATCTTGATGACTACAACAAACACTTCACTGTCATGAACTATGTTACAGGAGGTGAAGTTGGAGACAATTTCTATCAGGTAATTTGAGATCATCTAGTTCATATCAGCCTTACCCATGTGATAATAACAATAACAGGTAGTTACTTTGTTGCATTTTCTTTTTATGCATACGCCCATCGGTCAGGTCATAGCGCTCATTATTTTACGACAGGTAGCTGAGCTATGTTTGAACCTGTTTGGTGCTATAGCACCTTGTAAGGGTCTACGTCAAACATGGCACAAACACCTTTTCTTTGATAATGATAAGTGTATTTAACAAATGGAACCGATGCATAAATGCTGCATCCAAAGGATGAAGCAATTAGGATTAAGTCTGTTGCTTGAGGTGTGTCCTCAACGACTGGGACATACACAGAACACCAGAGCTTTGAGTCCAGTGCACTGGACTGCTGGGACATGACAGTTGGATACGCCATGATAATATGCTCAAAGGCCAAGATCACGCCGGTGCCATAGATTATTGCATGCTGGGTGCTATGGAAATGAATGGTGGAATGGACCAGACAAGTCTTGCAAGTATTTGTTGGAACGTTAGGTTCCCATGTAAATTATTTTTAAAGAATAACATTTTGCTAAAACAATTCCTATTCCCTGGCCTAGAAGATGCCTTGACTTAAATTGTTTAACTAGTGTGGACCAAAGATTATAGTGCGCCCTGGAATTCCCTGGAATTCCCTTTTTGTGAACAAGGTGATATGGTCTATACCTTGGTGGTATATTTATGTTTTATCTGGGTAAATTTTACCAGAATTAAATTTGTATGCATATGTGAGTTTGTTCTTCTTATAAATAATAATAACTTTATGTTTTTATGCTTTACAAATTATTTTCATTGTTTATTACATTGCTTAATCTCTTCATTGTGTCTTTTATTGTTTGTTTGTGTCATGATTCAAAGTTAACTACCTTTTATACATTGTATTTCTACAAATGTTATTTTTAATAAGTTGTTTTTTTTTGGTCACCTTTACACAACTAAAATGAAACATACAGAGAAAGTCTGTGTTCCATTACATTCAAAGTAATCGTACACTAATAAGCTTATGACCTTTGACTTGTTATGTAAATTGTTTTTGGATGTTGCCTAGAAAGCTCATGTGCTGTCCTCATGCTCAAGTATCTATCTCAATTATAACTCAAAGCACTCTGTTCTTCACATAGCGCTATATAAATGCTCTTTATTTATTATTATTATTATTATTCTAATTTTGGGACTAAATTGTTAGAAAACCAGAAGTTCTATTTATCGTTAATATGCAGATGAATTTGCCTTTATTCTCAATAAAATTCCCAGTGTTGGACCAAAAGTAACACCTCAAATAAGAAAACATTATTTTTTTTAACTAATTACATATATATAATTGTATATGAATATTAGCCTATTGAAACATTAAATGACTCTAAATTAAGTTTGATGGTTTACCACTAGGTGCTGTGGCATGAGTTTGCCTCCAATTTCAGTCAGCAGTTTCCTAGCTACAACTGGGATGATACAGAGTCCGATATTCACCAGATGATTCTGGAGTTCTTCCAGGCTGCTGTTTCGGAGCCTCCACCCAAAGGAATCGCCCACTGCCCATGGTCAAGAGCAATGTATGGATTGGATGTCATGTTGAGATGGGACACCAATAATGCAGGTAAACGGATAATTGATGCCCAATACTCTTTGTAGGGATGTCTGTTTGCGGTCGTAACCAATAACCATGTCTCAAATTTGGTGGAAAAATTCACAAGACCACAGGGCTCGTGGCTAAAAAGTTTCACTGAACCAAAATGTTTTTACAAGACCAAAATCAAAACCAAACAAATTCTTTAAAAAAATTTGTCATACTGTTTTGATTTGGACAAGCACGAAGACAAGATTGATTTCATTAGTCTCATATTGCCAAGTCTAGATCAATGCTTTACAGAATTGAAAGAAATTTATCAGATTTGAAGTCAATGTGAACATCAACTTTTTGTTTGAAATATCACACAGTGATGTATTATTATTCAGTTAAAAAACACAAGACTGCTGGGCTTGTCCAGTAATGACTTTACTTGGCAGGTGCTAGAATCACTGGCCTCGGGCCTGCAGTCCAGTTTTAGTTTAGAGCCCTGTTTGTTGGTTATAGGCCAGTGATAACCCGGTTCAACCAAAACAGTTATGGTTACGACTGCAAAAACGCACCCCTTGTGTCATAATAAACCTTTCGACATTCTAAATGCATCATGGGAAATATGGAAATGTCCCGGATATTGAGCTAATGGCCACAGACAAAGCCGGAGCCACTTCAATTTGGTTCTGGCTCTCGCACGCACCCCAAAGTCTATTGATTATGTATAAATGCAAAAAAAATAGTTAGTGGCCTGACGTTTCGACCCTAGCAGAGTCTTTCTCGAAGGCTAAAACTATGAAACTATGAATATGTATGAAATGACAGAAAGTCAATGCTGTAGTTTAAGGCTCAATAGGGTTCTGTTCTATTGCTCAATTCTCAACTTGGTTGTTTTCTTTCAGGAAAGAAAATCATGCAGCCAGTTTTACTGGAGTGCAACTTCTACCCGGACTGTGAGAGAGCATGCTGGCATAGGAAAGAATTCTTTGACGACATCTTCAGTACCCTCTTCCTTGGAGATATAAAAGACCGACCCGTAAAGGAGCTGCACTAAAATAACGAACTGAAGTAGTTTTTAAATAGATGGGCGCAATTTTATAAAAACTGTTAACCATGCTTGACAGAAATAGGTCCCAGTTTCATGAAGCTGTGTAACTGGTATCCAGCTGATTGGTCACCGTACATAAACACTGTTCCTGCCTAAGCCCATGATGCACTCATTATTTCATTTAAAACATCTTTATTTTATTTTTTCCTGCTTTGCAGATACGCATACCCCAACAAACTGTTTACTGTTGGAGAGAGCACACAATTTCTCTTTAATTTGATATATATTTTGCCATGTTTCCTGTTTCATATCACTTACGACTGTATAAAAGAAAGATTTCCTTGTTTTTTTGTTTCCCAGCTAGCCCCAAAAATGTAAAACACAGTTTGAAGTGCCTGACATTTTCCTCTTTTTGACACACTGTAGTTGCACGCCTGCCAGTTTCAAATCTTCCAACATGTTATACTGTGAAAAATAGCACATTACCTTTGTCTATTTCATAGAGCTGCTTAAACAGACAATACTGCTTAACAATTTTCTACTAAGCAAAAATAAGCAGAATACCAGGAACATGTACATGTGTTAACATATTTTGGCTGGTTACACTATTCTGGTAAGCAAATTTGTTTTGTGCTCAACTAATTTTTGTGCTTAAGCAGCTCTATGAAATTGGGCCCAGCTGGTCACAGTAGGGCATTAATTGAATGCAATGCTTATCATGAAAGTAAAAGGGCCTACCCGTTTTTCAAAGCTCATTGGGTAAGCAATCACCCTTTTGGCAGTTATTTACTAACATGGTTAATCATAAACGCTTTTTGTTAATATTTTAAATAACATTTTGAGTTTGCATCTACGCAGTTCAAAGTCAACCCCCCTACTGTATGACCACCTAATACCATCCACTGTGTGTTTGAATGATAAACAAACAATGCCAGCCTACACTGATATCAGATGGTGAAGACACCTACATGAGACACAGTCAGCCCCAGCTGTCTGATTGTTCAATGTTATGAACTGTGGTATTGAATGATAGATACATTATGACAGTCTTTATGATGTCTTATTGTGTATGCATATAGTATATACATACACTGCTACTTCTGTAAACGAACACCATGGTCAAACCATGCAGTTGAATGCATTCAAATGCTTGGTCAACCCACTGGATTATATTTATTAAAATAGTGAGAGGGAAAAAGGGTTTATTTACAAGACTAACATTTGTAATGGTTTATTTGTGTTTTTTTTTTAAACAAACACTTAGTTACGAGGTGATAATCGTTGGTAAATCAAAGTAATATTAAAACTTTATAAGAATACACCTTTTTCATGTCTGAAACGTCTTGAGATCATTTCTGTCTGGAATGATGTTGTCTTTGTATAAATCTAACTTTTGTTATCAGTTCAGGTACCCCGTTATGTTTTTGTTTTAATGAAATTGAAGAAATTTTGCTAAACAGAAGACCAAGAAGACCATGATCCACTATCTTTTCTCAACACCTTCAATACTTCTTCATTAAAAATTCTACAGGCCTTTTAAAAATAATGAGAGTAGAAAATATTTTTTTTTTAAAGAAAAAGAAAACACTGAGGTATGTGTCTTAGCAATTCCATTTCTAATCATGAGAAATAGTCGTGATTTAAAGCCCCTCTCTTATTGTACGTCTGGAGTGAGATTTTGTACTCACATGTAACTACCAAGGTTTCACAAAACATGCAGTTTTTTATTAATTTTCTTGATTTCCCTTCTGTTTTTATCCATTGTGGTTCTGATTGTCATGGCGACTATGACGTCATCGTAGTTACGTTTTGTGAAACCTTGGTAAATAAATAAGAGACACGTATGTTACTGAAGTGTGGTATGGCGGTAAACCACAGTGCTATTGAGTTGCACGTGAAGACAATGTAAACCTACAGGATTGGCGAATCATCGAAAAGGTTTAGTTTCAGTCTGCAAGATTATTGATTATTTTTTATACTAGTATCAATCCTCCAGAGAAATATTTCCATCTGAAATTGCCATTTGTGGATCAGGTTGGCTCAGTGGTTTCTTCCCTGCGTTTCACCTCTGCGGACCCCGGTTCAAATCCCACCTCAGACCTGGAGCCTTGCACGGGCAACCTCTTCCCCAGGGTGTGTCGAGCAGTACGAGGTTGACTGCTCTCTCA
>CM021528.1:20153870-20182149 GCA_010994315.2 Pisaster ochraceus
CCCCCAAATGAAAATGTCTAGTTACGCCACTGGTGCTGCGCACGATTCTCAGCCAATGATAGCTCTTCATTGACCTCAGTGAGGGACTGTTTTGGGGCGTGTGACGTCACATGCATGGGGATTATTGTTGGTTTAACTTACAATGATGGACGCGCACCTTGCGCATGGTTTTTACTTCTAGACACTTTTGTGGAAATTTCCTTCGGGCGGTACATGAAGGCCATTCTTGTTGATGAAATGGGTTTGGTTGTGCCTTATGCTTGCCCTCAAGCTCAACTTAAGCGATTGTTCACTTCTAATTTGTGACGTCAAATTCGTTTTGCATTCGCATGAAGTATGAACAGGGTATTAGGCAAAGTTTAACATCATCATTATGCCTATACGGTTCAAAAGTTAGATCGTTTATATATAAAAATGAGTTAAAAGAGGTAAACATTGTGTATTGTGACGTACCAGGGCATCCAAGCCAATTCCGTATCTCCTCATAGTCATTGCTGATTATAGGCGTATCGTGATAGGTAGCGGTGAATGATCGACAGGGAGGCCTTGCATTGGTTCCGCCCATTCGGATATCAGTGCATTGACATGGATCCGGAACCGGAATCACCCATCGGAGCTTGTTACCATAGGCCGGATCAGGCTCCCTACCAATGCTGCAAATCATTGCTATAAAATAAACACGATAATTTGTTTACGTCATTATTATAGCCATTGCCAAGTTCGCATTTTTCAACTACATGTCGATATTGCCTGGTACCCAACACATGTTTTTTTGAGCATGAGTACCCAGTCAATATTAGCCACTGTTCAGTAGAACAGTCCTTGTGCAAACTTGTCCCATGCTTTCTGTTCGGGAGTAATAACTCCCCAAAATTCCATCACTTCATCAAAATAACTTGAAATATTAGGTTGAAAACAATTTTCTAAAATCTAGAATCCCGCCCAATTTCAACACAATTGTGTTAATTTTCGTTATCAAGCTTTCGATTTCACGTAACAAGGTTTTTGAAATTTTACCGAACTATAAAAGTGTGTGTTTGTTATCCGTATTAGTGTGTGCTCAATTTCATTTTCATGAACTCGTAATTTCGTTAATGTAGATCTGGTTGGGCTATTATACTTTTTTAGTCATTCGATAAAGCTTAAGTTGAATTTGTACAATCAAAGACAATCGTCTAAGCCCACAGAAAAATATTTACTTTTCCCTTTATTTTCGCCTGTGTGATCAATTTCAAATCTTGACTATCGTTTTTCAACATAAATAATATTATAATATTTCTTATTTAATTGGAGCTTTAAATTCATTTGCTGTGGTTTTTTTTTTTGGTTCTTTGCTTTGTTTGCCAAGTC
This sequence comes from Pisaster ochraceus, assembly GCA_010994315.2. Classification (NCBI taxonomy): domain Eukaryota; kingdom Metazoa; phylum Echinodermata; class Asteroidea; order Forcipulatida; family Asteriidae; genus Pisaster; species Pisaster ochraceus. Next base: position 20,155,221 of record CM021528.1, read on the forward strand.
ATATTTAATCTCATTGTTCCAAAATGTCAAATTGAAATGCAGTCAAGTTTAAGCAACGACCGAAACCAAACGTTTAAAGCTCATATTAAGGAATTAGTGCAATATCTGTAACGTCTCTGACAATTTTTGGCATGGATGATTTTTTAATTATGTTTATATTTAGTCCATTGTCAATTGACAAGACTTGCAATGACGTATAAATAAACGTACCGACCTCAAAATTAACAGAAGAGAGCGGCTAACAAACAATAGCCAGTGTATAGACTAATAATGAAACACAATATAACAGAATTAGGTCAAAGTCAGAAAACCAATAAGGTTTAATATAGACCTGCTAAAGAAATGAAGCTATAAAAAGACAGGAAAAGACCGATAGGCCCTGGTTGAGACAATCCCTGCGAAAAGCAACAGCTTTCAAACATCACCAAGACCTAATATTTCAATTATTTCACTTTAGTATTTATTTGCCAATGGTGGGGTTGGAAATGCTTATTAATTTCTCCGCTATTCAAAATGTTCCCTTTGTTTTAAATTTAAAATAACGAGAGACTGTATTAAACATACCTTGGGAGATACAAGACATAGAGATGAGCGAGATACACACAGCAATGCGCACAAACGATGACATTTCAAAAAGGTCTTTATTCTGTACTAAACACCAGTTTAGAACTCAAATTGAAGAATAGCAAACGCAAGCCTCCTCAAGTTGGGTTCGATGAGAGACGCAACATGTTTTGATCTCAAGCCAGATGGTGGACTCTTTGCTACCTGCGCGGCGTTTAAAACCCGTTACTGAACGGAGAGCCATTTAATGATACCACGTAATCACCAAGTAGTTTCTCCAAAGTGTAATGACTGGGGGACCATTCCACGTATTTAAGAGGGGGGTCAGGCCCCACATTTTTTTTACAGGATTAAAAAAGGGGGGGGAAGGAATTGGATAGTGTGGTAGTAAAACAATTTTTAACGGTCTCGTTGACTGGTTGTCATGGGTGCCCAGAATGCAAACAAGCAATTTGTGTGACACGCAATACGCACTAGAAAAGCAAGTACTTTGAATTTGATATTAATTTTTTATTTACCACGCCCTTATCTACCACATCATTAGATATTTAGAGAAACATACCAAATAGTGGTTGCTAAAGGACTAAAATAATATTATAAGCTGGGCATGTAAAGAAGATACTTAGACGTAGATATTATTGGGAAATGCACATATTTATTTTAAAAATATTGTATTGGATTGTGTGGTAGTAATATTGGCCCTTTCGTCCCTCATGATGAAGTTGGGAGTGTTTTCACACCAAAAAATGTTAGCTATTTAGATAAATAAATCAATTACTGGGTAACTAATGAACTCAAATAATTCTAGACATAAGCTGGGCATGTAAAGAAGTCACTTGATGTTAAAATTGTTGGGAAATGCACAGAAAATATTGTTTTAAAATATACCTTAGATGGTGTGGTATGATCAAATAGCCCTTTCAAGGACAAGCGCATAAATTAGGCTCTCAACGCATGCGTGCAATTAAGGGCTTTAAGTACTTGCCTCTATCATTGCGTCCACGCAAATCATGCATTAACGTAATTTGTTCACGCTTACTGGAAGTTCAGGTGATAAAGACTGATTCTTGAGGTCTTTAGCTTCAATATTGAGTTATTAAATGTTATATGTCCTTTTGTTTTAACATTTCCAGTTGGGCCCCTTTATATTCGATACTTGAAGTGGTTTTTAAATAAAGGATATCACAGTAACACCATTGTTTTTCGGGACACTTTCCCTTAATCATTAAATTTTGCTCCTCATTTTGCTATAAATGGATATGTTTGTGTTTTTGCTTGTTTATGCGTCTGACGAAGGTCAGGTTTGGATCGAAAGCTAAGGCCATCTTCCCTACCACATTTGATTATATACATTTTATTATAGGGTGTGTTTTTATTTTTTCTTTTAAATTAGGGCAACTAGGGAAAAATAATTAAATTATGGTGCAGACATTATTGACCTTCTAGGTAGAGACACGTAGTAATTGGTCATTGGGAGTGAGAACTTCCTCCAGTGCTATGTTAAGCAGTATACCGAGAAACGTTATTACAAAACTCATCTGTGTATAATCATTCCTATGACCTGTTTTTTCAGAGGAACTGGTTTAAGATGTATTGCTTGTATACATATCCAACACTTTGCTGCATTGTACGTAAAAGAGCTGTCAAATAAATAAATAAAAGTGAATTTACACATCTTTAGGACAGTGTTATATAACCTTTGTATTTTCCTTGACAGTCCCAGATGGAGATTGTTCTGATAAAACAAGGAAGGTATAGTGGTAGCACTTAATGACTAACTGATTGCTATAAACTTACATGAAAGTTACGGATGAAGGAATCCACTAACAAAGGGGACACATACTTTACCCTCGGCTATTTGATTCATTCTCCTGTAACTGTTATGTATTATATAGCATGTACTTGACTTGTCCCTATATTGCATGTTGCTGCGAAAGCTCAGTGTTTATAAGTTAGTCGTATTGTGCTGCCGCTACCCTAAATTCTTGATAGCCCCTGTGTAACTTGAATCCATTGTGTTGTCTAAAGGTTGACAACAAAAATACAATTCAAACTATAACCAATCCCATCAAGTAAATTTAAACCTTACAATCGATGAATGTCGTATTATTCTCATCGTCGGTCCAAATTTACGTCTAACACTATTTCCACCAAAAGCAGCCACATGACACCAGGCATTAGTTTGTTAATAAAAACAAGCTACTGCACTCATTTAAACCCTAACAGCGGTTGATACTATAGCTTGTTTAATATGGGTACAAATATTGTAATGTCCTTGACTTCTTTACAATTATTCGTCCTGGCGGTAGGCCTATATACCAATTTTTGTCCAGTTATGAGTTGATCAATTATTTCACAGCTTCGAAGAACAGCCATTTTGTGAGGAGACCTCACCTAATTGTCCATTACCGGTTTGATCTAAATACCTCCTGATATGATATTATTGATACCCTTGGCTATTTTTTTTTAACGATCTCGTTGACTGGTTGTCATGGGTGCCCAGAATGCAAACAAGAAATTTGTGTGACACGCAATATGCGCACTAGAAAAGCAAGTACTTTAAATTTGATATTATTTTTGTAATATAACATATATCCAATATAACAGGATGAGTGAAAACAATGAGAAATAAACAATAATCAAAATACAATATGGATGAAATATTAAACTACATGTTAAACAAAGATAGTTTTGTGAAAACAATAGTATAAGCTGTTGCAAACTGCTTACCGACCAAAAGGACTTTATGGTATAAATGCACAAATAAGTTAGTGGCCTGACGTTTCGGCCCTAGCATCAGAGTCTTTTAGCCTTTGAGAAAGATTTTGCTATAGGGTCGAAGCGTCAGGCCACTAACACATTTTTGCAAAGATAATTTTGTATTAGAATGGAGATTTTACACTTTAATATGTATGGGCAAAATATCAAAATAATTAAAATGTGTTAAAATCCTAACTCCCTGATGGTGGTCTTTCGTTTGACGTTAATCATGGCACAATCATTTGGTTTGTGATACGAAGGAAAAGAATTGCATGTCTTGTTTGTATTCAATAAGAATCGATACTTATGTTGCACATTGCAGTATCAGACACAATAGTGAGCTCCTTGTTGGTTTAATGAGAATCGATACTGATGTTGCACGTTATAGGATATGACAAAAGATGGTGAACTCCCTTTTTTTATTAAGAGAATCGATACCGATGTTGCACTTGATGGGATTCGACAAAAAATGGTGAACTTCTTTATGGTATGAAGAGAGTCGATACTGGTGTTGCAGTTTATGGGCTTGACAAAAGTTGAGGAATTCCTTTTTTGTATAAACAGAATTAAGGCTTGTATTGACTAATTATTTGAGTCGACATTCGATTCGTTTGGGTATTAAGTGAATCGATATTGATTGCACAATATGTGATTTAAAAAAAAAAGAGATGAATAAATACAAATTGTGAACTCCTTTTTAGCAAATGATGAGAAAATGGCGATTTCAACGATTGTGAACTTTACTTGTTACATGGCGGCATCAAATCTATTTTAGCCTTTAAAAAAAAACTTTGAGGACTTTATTTAAAAAAATATATAAAATAGAATTAAGCAAAACTTAATGACATTTATGCCGTGGGTCTATGATCATTTACAATAGGCCAGGAGCAAGAGCATGCAGTGACGAGGAAAGTGAATATAACCAAATTGTTTTGCTAATACTTATCCTGGCTAACTTGAGGTTACATATCATGTAAGAATAGGCAAGCACAATACAAAGGCATCGAATAAGGAACGGAACGCCCAAGCTAAATCAAGTATATACTATTATAAATATTCTCTGAGAGGAGTAACTGCCAATAGTGTGGAATTAGAGCAGTAACAAATTAGATTTTAAAACGTTTCTTTGAAATGCTCTCGTAATGGTGCGTGAAAGTCCCCCAGCATCAAATTAATAAATGGCAGCCCTTTTAAAAAGATTCACATCGGAGGAGAGCTTTTAAAAATGCTTGAAATATTTACAGCATATATTGTCGTAATGTGTATTATTCATCGTGTTTCAAAGGTAGGGTCTAGAGTGGTTTTGGTCAAATTAGGCCAAATTTTCAAACAAATTTGAATATAAGTCATTTGTGAAAGTTTCAGCAGTCTACTTGTTGATAAATCAGCCCCCTAAAAATGTATATAAACAAATATGTATATAAATAAATTTGTATATAAATAAATAACTTATTTTCATCAAGAATGTCGATTCCATCCACGTTTAGCATCAAACAGCACCACGAACAATCGAATGTCCAAAAGTGGGCTTCAGGTGATCTTTGGAAATTCATGATTGGATTATAATCAACCTTTTAGACCAAACAAAAAATTGCAGGATGCTTACGTCCATGACCATCCCTAGGCATTTGGAAATAAAATACGCAATTTCCTGGGGGTATTTACCAAAGTATGACCCAGTATGTCCTTGTGAAAACAATTGGTTTTACATCCCATATTAATGGGAACAGAATAATTAATGCTTTTGTGAGTGTTTCCTTCGTAAAGATGGGCTAAGGTCAACCCAAGCAAGCTGCGGTTCCAAAAAGTACCTATAATTAGCCACTCCCGTGCGTACATGCGTAAATGCCTCAAACCGCCACCATTAGTGCTTGCGCGCGATTTGCACTTTGCATTACTCTTTCATGTTAATGGATTGTAGTGTTTAAAACAAATTTTGCTGTAGTATTTAGACAAAGAAAAACATTAAAAAGTTATTCCAATACATACAATAGTTATTTAGTATGTAAATCAAACCTCCATCCCACCCCACCCCACTGGTTTCTCCATGAAACGAGGTTGAAGCAACCTTCTTTTGACCTCTACGTGAGGGCGCACCATTACAGTTACGTCATGTGTATATCAATTGTGTGCAGGCGGTATTTTCAATACCAAAATGGCAGCGCGGTACAACTTAAATGCGAAACGTGAAAGACTCAACAGGAAACCCTCTAGTTCATAAATTACACTGGAGCCTAACACTACACCAAGTCAATAACGGAGAGCAGGAATTGTTAAATAACACCGAGATGGCTTCTCACAACAGAGTAAGATCATTCATTTGTTTTCATTTAATTGTACATGGTTCGTTAACGTTACACCTGTCATGGCTGTACAAGGTCCCAAGTCAATAAAGTTGTCCTTATCACCGTAAAAAACAACAACAACAAAACCGCTTACAGTGATAAACAGCGCATAAAATGTAAAACACTTGCACAGTTGGGGATCCAAACTGTACCCCAAATTTTACTTCACACCCGGGAAAATATTCCGTATCCGCCCATCACCTTTTCATTAATTTTGATTCAAAATAGTGTCTAAATGAGGTTGCTTTTGGTAACAAGGACTAGTTATTAGGAGTGAAAAAGTGGTGGCCTGATACGAACCTCCACCCCCCCCCAAAAAAAAAAATCTCAATAATTCAGGGGGGGGGGTACTCCCGTAGCCTTGGAAGTCCCCCTGGACTTATGAAATTATGGAGAAAAATGAAAGGAAGTAATAATACACTTTAGAACGAAATGAAGACAGACAAAATGAAGCGAAACGGGCAGGTAAAAATATTCAAGCTGCCATGCAGTCTAGCTGCAGACGCGTGCCCAACGCACTCAACACAGTGGTGAACTGGCTTTTGCCAAATGCAATTTCATAGAGCTGCTTACAGCTGCTTAACACTTTTCTGCTTTTATGCAAATGTCAGCAGGAAACCAGTCACAATTTGTACAATACTGTGACATTGTGTTTTGGCTGGTTACCTTATTCTGCTAAGCATAATTTTGTTTTGCTTAGTCACTTTTTTTGCAAGCAGCTCTATGAAATTTTGCTCAGATTGCCAGTGTTTATTAAGAATTCCCATAGGGGTTGTTAATAAATTTATTAGGTAATGCCTTATAGCCACTCCTGGGCCCAATTTCATAGAGCTGCTTAAGCACAATACAATTTTGCTTACCAAAATAAGGTTACCAGCCAAACTACCATGTCACATGTACAATTTGTGACTTGTATCCTGCTCATTTCTGCTTAGCAGGAAATTGTCAAGCATTATTTTCTGCTTAAGCAGCTCTATGAAATTGGGCCCTGGTTGTAATCAATCATGTCTTTTACATATGACTTGACAGGTTGGAATGTGTTTTATTGATTATTTCAGACCATTTGAAAGGGGTTATGTCCACCCTCCAAAAAATACAAACTAATTATAAAAGATAGTGTCGGAAATGCGATGGTGTTACTGTGTGAATATTTTCTGTTACAGTCACCAAGTGTTATACAGACTTTGCCATCCTCCGAAGCTAGGATTGATGTCTCTGGGCAAAAACATTTGATCAAGGAACACAGTCTGGATGAAAATAAAGGAAGCCCTAGGCCTAAATGTTGGCATATTAATGAGTCTGGTAGAATGAGTCCTGGGGGTTGGGGGTTGGGGGGACCCCTCCTTTTTGGACCAGGGGATGGCCCATGACTTTGCCATGTTGTAGACAATAAATTATTGTCACTGTAATAAAGAAAGAGCAAAAGTACATACAGGGGAAGAAATAATTAATTGTCACACACCACTTCTGCCCACATGGTAACACAGAATGCACTATAAAGAGCATCTTTATCAACACAAATTTGCAAATGGGGCTCTTGAGCGGGCCTCAAACCCTATGCCGAGGTAGGCTTTGAGATGTACACTTACACACTACCGTTATTTACACTCACTTATGTTTGCCAAAAAGAGGGGTGTAAAAAGGGGGCAGGGGTAAATTTTCAATAATTTACTAAAAATTTAGTGACAATGCTCATATGCACCATCTCTGATAATTTGGGTCAAACATGTTTTTATTTGTTTGCAATGTGTGCAAAGAGAACGGAAAGGTCAAAATTACAAAATTTCATTAATTAATGTTATTGTGCCAATTTCCCTTATTGTATTGTTGCAATGTTATGCAGCAATCAACAAACCAAGAAAATGTATGGATTTGTTCACTGAGCATGTATTATTAAATGACGTTATAATATAGTTCTAAGCAATGACTCCCTAAGAAGGAGCATTTCCAGTGAAGTCTTAATGTTGTTAGTTCTTTACATTTTTTTTTTCTGTGACATCAAAACAGATGATCTAACTTTTAAACAATACCACCTTCCATTATATAAAGCATACTGTATATCTAGATTCGCCTTATTGTCAACTACTTTCTTTGGTTTTGTACATATCTTTCTCTATTGAAGTATAAAGATAAGAATCACATACAAACAAAACTGCAAAATACAACACAAGGCAACTCCCTTGTTAAACACATGTACATGTACAAACAAACATCAAACTGAAATGTTATCGCTTGTTTTTCTCAAATGAAGTTGCTAAATTAGTTACATACAAGAATAACTTTATACATGTAGGTCTCTATTCAGGGCTTGAATTTTACACTGGACCACAGGCCTGAGGCCAGTGATTTTAGCATTGGGCCAGTAAACTCAAGACTGAACAAGACTGTGTAATATCTTTACAGAAATGATGTTCACATGTTGACTTTGTTGAGTATCAAAGTATCAAAGTATACCTACCCATAAGAATGAGATAAATATTTATGTTAAACTTTGTGGAAAGTTCTTTCTCATTCAGATTTTGGTCTTGTAAAATGAATGGGAAACATTTCGAGTTACAAGCCCTGCGGTCTTGTGGAATTTTACCAACAATTTGAGCCCTGGTCTATGAAAGATTCACTTTCAGATATCCTACTATCTAAGGCACCACAGGTTTGAATGATGCTGAATAATTAGGGCCCAATTTTGTGGCAATGCTTAAAGGGACATGTTGCCTTTGAATTTGGCTCTTTGGACTATAAAAGCGTTTGTTATGAAATATGTTTATAAGAATGTTTTAAACTACTATGTAAAATATAATTGTTCACACAAGTATCCTTTGAAGGTTTGAACATCGTTGTGTTAAGTCATGAACTAACAATGTCCAATCAAACACTTTTTACATCCCAGATGCCCAATCCAAATGCAATGGATCCCTTTAAGTACTGTAAGTCACAAAATGTCACTTACAGAAATTCTACATTCACATGTTTATAAGGAATATATTCATTGTACATTCTTAGGTCAAGTTACTAATAAATACAGCGAGTGCAGATATTTGGTTATAACTCTGTAAGCACAGATAATGGTATCAATCTGCACAAACTACCTTGTTAAACAGAGCCATTAAGTTGGGCCAAAATGAGAATTCCTAGCCCAAATAATGTCTCATAGTCTCTTATTTTCTACATCTCAGTATCAGGGATCATACAGTTGCTGAACAGCCGTTTTTTGTGCTTACTTTCCGATTTCCATTTAATAGTGACTGCTAACCCTAAGAACAGGAAAAGGCATGCTAAGCAGGTGACTGACAAATATGTAACAATGCCAATCTTTGGTAAACGCGCCAGCTGAGATTGGCCTCGGGGCCTAATTTTATGGCTCTGCTGACTGTAAGAGAAACATCTGCACTTATAGTTGAAGAAAAATCCTTGCTTAATGTGAGAGTAATTTACAGGTTAGCAAGGAATTGATGCTTATGGAATTGATACATAAGGGTACCTTTCAGTACTAAGCATTCTTTGCCAGCATACACATGTGGTGCAGAAATTTGGCACTAACCCTGTATGAGGAAAATGGTGACTGAAAGCGCAGAATTCCACAGAAAGTAGAGCCTTGAACTGGGTCCAATGTAATATCACTCGGAGCTGCATCCTAGTCTATAGCCAAACATAAATACATAAAGCAAGAAGACATCAATAGACCTATTGTCTAGGCTGCCATTGCTGAGGTCAAACAATAAAAACAGCATGCATGGTTCCACCATGCACAACTCTCAACCAATGATTGACCTGCCTTTTTTTTACCTCAGCGAGGGCGCTGTTTGAGCTTGTGACATTTTAAGCAGTGGCATAACCAGACATTTTCATTTGAGGTGGGGGGCACAAAATTTTTCATGTATCAAACCATCTATTTGTGCAATTTTTTAATCTTCTTTGTGGGGGCGACAGGGGGGCCTACCCCTCGCTCCCCCCTTCTGGTTACAGCACTGATAAGCAAGAGGTCTACAAATGTATTGCAAAGAATCAAGAGTACACATAAGTTACCACTTTTGTCACAAACCTACATGTACATATACCTTGAGGATCGTATAAGACAATTTGACAAAACTTTTTTTACACAATGTAGTGGCAAGATATTACAAAAATTGCAAAAGTTATTTTTGTACTAAAGAGTAGGAATGAATATAGTCTGGAATATTTTACTTATTGTCACATTTATTTAAGAATAGCAAAACAGGGTTCTTCTTTTTACTAGATAGTAATTTGTAAACTTGCATTTAGAAAGGATTGCTTGAGGTGCTTGTTTAAAATGATGGGAAAAATTATGAGATCACTAATCAGTTAAAGGGAGGGTATAACACTGATTTTCAGTTAAAATCAAAATGAATAATTATTTATAAATACTTATAATTACTCCAACCCACTTGATCCTTCCTCACTCTTACATAACCCAACACAATTAAAGTCAACTCGCAAACTGTTGTACTCTGATTATGGTGCTACATGTATGCCTGATCCAATGTAAAACAAAATCAGTTTACAAGTGCAGTTCTCAGTCCAACAGAATCAAACAAACCATGCCGTTGGAGTTTGATGGGTCAATGGGAGACTTCTGAGCATGTGCACATGTCTGAGCACATTGAATTTACCTGGTGGGTCTGCTGCCACCTAGTGTCCCAAAAAGTCTCCAAATATTGACAAAGATAGTGGCAAACTTGATGAAGGTCATCTACAACCAAAACCCAGGCCTAGAATTACAAGGAGGCTATGTTGCCCTGGTCTTGGCCTTCGAATGAATTTCCCCTTTGCAAATTGGAAATGACCGTGCCCGCTCAAAGATGAAATTCCAGGCCTGATTAACCAGTGTTGTACCTTCCCTTTTCTGCAATTAGAAAATGTAATTCCTGATGACCTTGGTCCCTTCTCTTTAAATGAACCGAGATCCCTAATCAGGATTTAGAGAAGCAGCCATTCTGTGAGATGAACTCTTCTAAAACATGCAAGACGCTCTGAGTATCTTGAGATGTGACCGTGTTCTCATCCTTCCAGATATGTCTAAGTAGAACGGCACCGTTACCACAATCCCTCAAGAATGCAAACGCTCTGTGATAAGATAGAAACATGGTTGGGAGTCAAGCAATTTTTTATTAACATAATGCTTGTACATCAATCATTCATATTAAGAGTTAGAAACAGCAAGGGTGTGTTTTTGAAACTTTGACCAGAAACAAGTTCCTGGGGTACATGTATAATACTGATACATTTTGAGAGCTACACACCTAAATGGGTTAGAGTCTGTGACATACATTACACAAAGTATAAGGCTTCAATTTTAATTTGGGGTTGAACAAAGAAATATTTACTAGAGCGAGATTTGAACCAATGACCTTCTGATTAACGTGTCGGCGCTTCCCAGGTCGTATCGTAAACTTGGGTGTGATCCCTGGCTCCACGTCAGCTAACGGTTTTATGGCTTCTGACTGGCACCCCCGTACAAAGATATTGACAAAATTGGGAGACCGCCAACATAGGGTAAGTTAATCTGAAGGTTGTTGGTTCAAATCCCGCCCCAGTAAATTTTTCTTTGTTCAATCCCAAATTATTTAAAATTTACCCAGTCAGTTTACCTTGTGGTTAATAACTTGGCTGTGATTTTAATTGCATGTGATAAAATTACTCTTTAAAATTTTCAGCATTATTGGATTGGTATGCAATTCTTTCTTCTTTTTTTTTAAATAAAAAACACTTCGTTTGTATTTAAAACCTAAATCTTGAAAACTAAGCTGAGCCATCAACTTTGTAACAGACTGATTGGAACTACATCACCGCAGCACAACCCAACACGTGAAAATGCTTGACCAATGAGAGACTCGGAACACTAGGTGGCAGCAGACTTACCAGGTGAATTTTCATTGTTTATGTAGTTCTGAGCATGTGCACGTTACCGAGAACAATTAATTTACTTGGTAAGTCTGCTGCCACCTAGCATCCCAAAAGTCCCTCATTACTGCAGCTCAAAGATATTTCTGGTCAGGGTTGCCAAAATACGCCCAAGGATTTTTTTAATAAAGTCAGGTCATGACATTACACAGATAAAAATTATACCAACTATAAGAATGGAAAAAATAATGACATACAAATTGCAGTTATAACTCTTAAAATTTACTTCTTAGCTAGTTACCTTTTACTTCCTGTGCAGAGCTTCAGAATTAAAGAATGTTTGGGACTTTGCCCTGACTAGCTCCCTTTACATTGTTAAGCCCCTACGGATAAATGTTGGGGAAAGTGGGAGGGAGTAATTTTCAGTTATTATTCTTTTGTTTTACTAACGTACCGATACAGGGCATAGTGGTCTGATTCTGCCTGCCTGACGAGCCTCTTTAAAGTGTTCAAATCTTGAATGGTGCGTAGTTTACAATCCTCAATGATTTGTCTCAGATTGGCTGGATTACCACCACTGCTGGTCAGTAAAAGTCGTGTCCACTCCTCACAGAAAGGACTGCTCTCTGTTAACAACAAAGAAAAATCATAATAATGGTGAAAAAATGCTGTCATCAGTCAGTTTTGTTTCATAAATGTCCCTGGCTAGTTGGCAAATAGTTGAGGTTTATAGACTTCTGACTTGGCCCCACAGAGTAACAGATGATTGTCATAAGTGAACTGCCCACCTCAGAAGGTAGAGCACTTGTACTGTATTCTAGAGGTTGCAGGTTGGAGTCCAGTATCAGCCAAATTTCTTTTTTACTCGCTATCCATTAGTATATTTAATAAACATGGAGTAGGCCTACCACAGACACAGATCCTAGTCATTTGATTGATGGAACATGCGCCATGTGTCAGTCTATAAAAATTTAATGTTGGAAACCAGTATGGATAATTAATGGACGCTTCACAGCGTTCTTTCCACACAAAAATATCGTTCTCAACCCATTTGTCCAAATAAGGCAAGGTTGTGTCACGGCGGACAAGGTTGGTGTGTACATGACACATGCAGTCATCCACGTTATTTAGGGGGGTTTTGTTTGTTTATTTTATTTTTTGAATTTTCAGAGTGTGAGGTGGACAAGTTACCATGTCTAATTTGTGTTTATTGTGAAAAAAATTATGTGTACTTAAAACAAATATTGATTGCATTTCATTCTTCCATTGTCGCAGAGTATAATCACTCAGTGAAAATAATACTCCAGATATCACCTTGTGATTATATTGTGACAATGCACTCATACATGTATGCATTCCATATTTGTGTACCATAGATAAACCATGGTTTCATAACTTAATTTTATTGTATACTTTTCGTTTAGGAACTTGAACATTTTGATGCAAATGTCAAGAAAGAAAACTTACAGAAATAAAAGATGACAAAATCTCAGGACCTTAGTTTTTAATTTCAGATTTTGAAATTTTGGAACAAGCATAAATAGTACCAACTAACATGGAACATTTGTTTCCCTGTTGCAAACAAGACACAACCTTTCTATTCTTCTCCAGTGAAAGGTGTTAGCAGACTTCATCTCATAATTACTGCTCTTTATTTTGAACTTTTACAAGTGACAAGCTTTCCTACACTAATTTGATTTTTTTAATTGATTTATTGCTTACACCAGGGATAACAAATGTTATTTTGGTTTAACAAATTATACTGTGTGATCTGATTAAGCACTTTTTATTTACAGGTTTTCCTTGAAAAAAACAAAGACTGCCTATTTGGGTGGGATTCAAACCCATGACTCCTCTATTGTAGAGCAGATGTCTTATACAGTAGTTCATCAAGTGTGCTGGTGAAAAGAGTCCAGTACGTATCTTGTAATTAGCCGTAACAGCTGGTTCAAATCCCAAAGGAGTAGCCTGTGGAATTTTTTAAGCACCCAGTATACAGTCCTTATCACATAATGCAGGGATGGGAGTCATTCCTAACAAAAAAATCTGAATCTACGATTTCAGTTTCAGGAGGAACATTGAAATGGTGACATTTCCACCATTTGGTAACCCCTTGAATTAAAGATTTCAAGGAGCTTCTAGGAACAGTGTCCTCAGTCCTAGAGAAGAAGATGCTAGAGAAGTAGATAAAAGAGCAGGAATTCTTTGTACCAGAAGAAAATAACAGCTACTTTTGTCACCAAGCAGATGCAAAAAATTCTGAATTCAGATTAAAATCAGAAACTTCTCATCCCTAACAATAGGTGCAGGGTTTAATTTTAAGACAAAGACAAAAAAAGGAAAAGGGTTGTTCCGTTGTAAAAACCTAGAGTACAAAACAATGGATATTATTACCAGCATTATGAAATTGTTGTGTTGAGTCATCAAACACCAGCTGTACAGGCTGAGTTGAGCCGTTTGCTGATTTACCCTCAGCTTGAAGGTGAGACACATTAGACTCTAAATCTATCAGAGTCGGTTCAGACGATGTGGTCCCTTGGGAATTAGTGTCACTATCACTCATGTGTTGGAGTAGGTCTGATAAGCTACAAACCTGTACAAATCTATAGCAATAATTTAAAATATAATGATTGCTAATGCCATAAATTCAATTTAATTTGATGTTCAAGGTGCAGGTTGAAATAAGATGATAGAATAGCGAAACAAAAAGAAATGTATATCCACAAAAACAGAAATATGAATGAATGTAACAAAATGATATAGGTTTTCACTTCAGAAATCCACTTAAAATGAAGGCCTTTTACGTAAGTCTCTTCACAGATGTCAGATTTTGAGAAGTGCACTGAGGCCATACACCGATGGAGAACCTAGACATTGATTTCTTTGTCTCGTTTTATTTGACTCCAACCACACTGCTGCAGAGTGTGTGCCTTTGGGGTAGAGTTATACAGAGTGACTTTGAATAACTGTTTGCCACACCCTGTAGAAAACATCAGAACTGGAAACCATAGGGCTTGCCCTTAGAGACCCTCTCGAAGTAGGCCTATTATTATGAACAGTGTTAAAGATAGGGCCATAGATTGGTAAATAATCCAAAAAGTAATGACCACCAAACTTACTTGGTAAGAAGCATAGCAGCTGTTGACAGTATAAACTATTTTGTGAAAGGATTCCCTTCAATGCAATATGATTTGTTGGATAATTTTTCACCCAAAACATTCAGATCTAAGAAACAATTTCAGTGGGTTTGTGTTTGTTCATGAATGCTGCGGCCAGCAGTCACTTTGCCAAATTTTTATGGATTTGATGTTCGTGTGAAAATACCATGAAAGTCTTTTTACTGTTTTCTCAGCCAGTAGACACCATAATCAGCTGAAACCTTCACATTTGACTTTTATTGTACCTTTCTTTATGTTTTCAATACATAAGTATTCTGACAAAAACCAGTCTATGACCCTACCTTTAAAACAAATGAACAAGCTTATCACTGATTTATTGTTTTACACTCACTTTGTAACATCAGATCTCAATTCTTCATCCCCTCCTATGTAATTCAGTTTCTCATCAAGTAATGCCTGACAATAAACAACCATGAAAGAATGACAATAAAACCCATATTGGTATAATATATATTTAAAAATTGGGTTCACTTACAAAAAGTTGTACAATACTTTACACATTGTGTGCAAAACTAGATTACGGCAATGGCATTCTGTTTGGAAATCTGATGACTATCTCTTCTCCAGCATGATCAAAACAGTGCCGCAAGAATCATCACCCACACCAAGAAAAACAATCACATTATACCAGTACTTCAAAGTCTACACTAGTTGCAAGTTCAGTATGGGATTCAATTCACGCTGCTCCTAATCAGTTACAAAGCCATCAATGGACCCTGATCTTAAAAAACATCAGTAATCTTTCATTGTCTTTTCGCAGCCTAAGCTCTAGTCAATTTTTGTTTTACATGTAATTCAACACAATTTTTTTTATACTATTTGTTTACATTGTCTTCGTTTTATTTCTTACTGTGTGTATCAGCAGTGAGAGATCATCTTGGAATCTGTCTGTACATCTGCACACATACTCAGCTGCCTGTTGATACCACTGCTCAAGGTAACGTTGAATTTTTATTAATTCCTTAGCCTTGTTGGGAAAAAAAGAAGAGATTTGTAAGAAATAAGAACTCTGTAGGAGTCCCAATAACCATTGTTATTTACAGCTGCAGGGGGGGGGGCGGTTGAAGTACTGTTCGGATTCTTAGATATCTCCTCTGATTTTTCAATCATAGCCAGTCTGCAGATATTCCACTATGAGAGGGTTTAGTGAATAGTTAGTGGCTACACATGGCTTTTTATCTCCCATCTGTGCCAATAGACCTTGTATGCATTGATGTTACCTCTTCGCTATCTTAGAGGTAAACTGATGATAAAAAAAGAGAAATGCATAGATTTGGGCAGCCTTCTTTTGACCTCTGTGTAGGGGCACCCTACTCTAGTGCCGTCATGTGCATAAAAGATGCACAGATATTTACATGTACGTGCAGCGCACATAATGGGAAAGTGTGCAGTCACCTTTTTACTTCTTCACATGTACATGACTTAAGTCGCCAATACAGATTGAATTCAACCAAATGAGCTTGAAATCTGGCTTTTGACAGTTTGAAAAATTACAATTTCTCTACCAGTGTGTCATTTTGCATGATGTTAACTGAACGTTGTGTGCAATGGTCTTTACATGAGCATAGGAACATTTACTTATTCCTAGCTGAATTAGGGCGAGATAACCTCTATTTCATGGACTTAAATATCCAATTGTTAAGAGGCAATATCTATCTCTACTGGCCTATCCTGGATGGGTGGCTCACACTGTTTTGAATACTTAGTGTCATTGTAAACTTGCCTCGGAATCCAAGACTGCAAGGAGACCTTCACTGTAGGCATCAAGCTCAGGACGAAATGTGTTAAGATAGTCAAGAAAGATTAACCTTTAATAAATGTGTTAGTAACAAATATACAGCCAGACCAGAACAATACACCCTAGGGTGTTGTGGCTGAGTGGTCTAGTGCACAGACTCAAGTTGTAATGTTGGCAGCGTTTACTTGTGTGCTTGAGCAAGACACTTATTAACCATAACTTCTTTGTCCTGTGGGATGTAAAGCCATGACCGCATGTTGTGTAATGCACATAAAACAACTCAGTATCGGTACACTTCTCATTAAGAGAAGGGTTTGACCAGTGTTTCTGACATGGTTAGCTGCAAATAATTGTGATGCATTACTTTGTAAAACCCTATTGTAATAATTATGAGCACATTGGTATGCTCGTCAAATGTGATGTATCATGTATAAGAACTGGGTATTATTTGTATGCCTTGCTGGCAAAGCTAAAGGGGAATATAGTATATTACCCTAGGGTCCCAATTCCATAGTCTTTGAGACTCATGAACACCTAAATCTCTGTGTCAGTGCAAAAACATTGTATCTCGGAGACAATATTTGTGCAGTTTCAAAAGTAATGTGCAAACAGTGTTTTGGGGATACAGCATTTTTGTGGTGCGAAATTATACAGGCCTGATAAACCACTGAGGCAATGGAGGCAATTGCCTCAGTACCCTGGTCATTGCCTGAAAAAAGTGCTTCTTACAACTTTTCATGACTAGTTCACAAAGTAAAGTAAAGACCATTGCCCTTACAAGAACCACATATCAGACCTGAAGATTCTACATGAATTAGGGTTGTGCGAGTTTATTGTTTATCCTGGCAAGGATATAGCTCCAGTGCAGCACTTGTGTCCATCAGTAAACAGATAACGTACTCGATAGATGTGTAGAAGGTGTTCGCTTGCTCATCTTGG
The DNA here is from genome assembly GCA_010994315.2 of Pisaster ochraceus. NCBI lineage: Eukaryota > Metazoa > Echinodermata > Asteroidea > Forcipulatida > Asteriidae > Pisaster > Pisaster ochraceus. The sequence continues at coordinate 20,172,605 of CM021528.1, forward strand.
TCCAGTTCAGAATCATCTGGAATTGTCTGTTGCCTCAGTAGATAGTAGTAACATGACAAGGATTCATTGCTGAGGAAGAACAGTATCAGTAGTGATGAAAACAGAGCATTTCTTATACAGTGCAGAGGAAAAGTGACAATAACGAGTGTTTTTTAAGCCAGGTTTAATATACTTAATGTGAATTGTGAAATCAATACAAGTTTTACGCGCTTTTGCAGCTGTAACTTTGCATCAAAATATCAATCTGGACGTGAAAAACATTCACTTCTAAGGCAGTTTCTGCCTGGCTACAACCAATCAAATTACAGTATTATCTCCCACTGAAGGGTACTCTTTGTGAACTACAAGTTGAAAAAAGCATTGTGGCTAGATAGGCAGTAAAATATTTCGATTAACCAACATGCTGGAATTTGCAAGTTATGATTGCTAAAAATATAAAGAGTTTTTCACAACAATAAGATTCACACATCCCTATTGATTTATTCATGTTCTTATCAATTGGCATCAGGCATTAAGCTGACACTGAAACTTTCAAAACTCCTTGTGGAGTATACGTGTGTTCAACCCCAAAACAGCCGATGAGCTTTGGGGTTTTACAAAAATACATCCTCGATTCATCAAGATTACATAATAATGTATGTAAACCATCAGTGCAACCTTAATATTACCTGATGTCTACAGTGTTGACATTTCCACTGCCACCATACACAGTCCCTCGAGATAACCTCTTGAATATAAACTCTCTAAGTTCAGTTTCTTGTTCAGCAACAAGGTCAGTTGCGATAACAGAGAGACTGTATGCAGAAAAAAGAAACAAACAAATACGTTAAATGTACTATCACCAAAACCATACCTCAAATTGTCTACTTGATTGTATTTTATACCCACTGCACTGGCAATCTCCAATAATTTAAACTTATTTGCTTCACTCCTTTCATCTCACTTACCTAAAATCTCTGTTTGACGTTGCTTCCCTCTGAAGGAAATTAGCGACCGTTGAATCATTCTTGTCGACTTCTTGGCCGGCTTCCTGAATACTAGGCCTGTAAATGAGAGATTCCTTAAGATGATTGACGTACATCTTGACTTAAAAACAATCGTTTACTAATTCAACCTGCTGCAATGATTGTAACTCAAATGATACACTAAAATTATCTATAAAAATAAGTACCAAGTCGAGCGTGAGTAACTTGAATCAAATCTGTTTTAGTGTTTTCAAATAAAATACTAAACAGTCAAATAAAGTGACCCAGAATCCAAGCTAGTTATTACAATAGTAATCAGATGGGATAATTCTGATCAACTGAGTTTACGAATGATGATGACCATCCCAGCTATCTTGATCTCGATCTACTGCTGAAAAACTATTAATTAAATATCTTATTTGTTTTGTTTGACGATCTGATCGAACCACCGTCCCACAAGAAGGGGGTACGATCATGGAAATGTCCTTTGTCTTGTCAGCAGTATGTCTTAAAATGCTGCATTTACTTGATGTTGGATCTGTATTAAATGTCGATTTGTCTCAGCATTTGAAACCCTCTACGATGAGCCGTACAAACCCGTACAATGTAGTCATTTGTCCCCCATCACGTTTATGTCAAAACGAAGGTCGAGTTGACACAACGTAAAACACGGATGTCACTCATATTTTCAACTCTGCAAGCAAGTTTGGGCGAATATTCCCACAACAATACTGATACATCACCTACCTATTAGCGTGGTATGTATACAAAGCGAAATAATGCCTTAGTTTAGTGTCTCCAGATGACAAATCTGGCGTCAGATTCGTTGACCCGTTTTCACCATTCATGTCGGCCGCCATTTTGTTTGTTGTGAGACAGGCACGTACGGTACCGCCCCTTGTAAATACGTCACCAAATTAATTAAACATTTGACCAATGAAATTGTGCGATTTCCGTCGCTTGGTGATAAAGGCGCCATTTTTAAAGGGACAAATTTGTCTTCATTTTGCAGCGGTGACAGAGTGAGAGAGGTAAATTAAGATCAGAATATCCTAAAATAATTGAACTATGGCGTGGTCTGGGACTGTTGGAAGCTTCTCAAGTGACTTTGGGTCACAGAAAAGGTGGCCAGATGGAACTCGTGTTCAAAATTATCCAAACCCACCAAATATCTCGGGTGTTAACCGTGTTAACGCTGCAGCTGGCACTGCTGGCATGACTGACGGCGGCGAGATACAGCTGAAGAACATTACACCGAATGCAGCTAATGCAGTAAGTTGTGGTTTTTGTGCTGTAAATTCATGTCATACCTACCCACAAAATTATGGTATTAGTATCTGGTTGTGATACTGATAGGCTTAAGCTGTAGTGACTCTGAGGCTGAGACCGAGTGTTATTTGCTTTTAATTTATTCACCACTTTATTGACTCGAGAATGAGTGTTTGCCTTTTTATTGTCATGATTGTAAATTGGTTTTGTAATCTTAATTAACTTGTTTTCATCTTGATTTGTACTGTTCAGGAATTATCTTAATTTCGACAATTAATTACCTTGAAACTTTAATATATTTTTTAACTTTTAATAATAGTCTATACAGTTTTAAACCATAACTTAGTATTTTAAATCAATTCATAGTAGCAACAATTTTCAAACGTTAAATATTTTTAGTATTAGATTATTATGTTTTTGTTTGCTTGTGTGTGTGTCGGGGATATAGAGGGGGGGGGGTAGTATGTCTGTGTACGTGTTGACACCAAGGTCACAAACATTAAGAAAATGTGATGTATCACATTTGTTCCAATGTACACAACCAATGGGAACGTTGCTCAAACAACTAAATTCAAAGTATGGGAGAAAGAAGAGAAAGTGCGTGATTTATCGGATCAACCAGCATGATACGTGTACTGTGAGTTTTTTAAACAGAGTTGGACTAGCAAGCATTAAAAAAATCTGCATTTATTGAAGTTTTATGGAATTTAGTCTGGAATATTGAACACGTGCTTATTTTCACTAAACAACTTCATAAACATCAGCCATTGTTATTTTTCAGGTCATTATTGGACTTGTGATTTCAAAACAGCAGCCAAAAGCAATTCCAAGTAAATCAGGTAAGCAAGTAATTGAGAGAAAGGTCGCTGCGATAATTGCAGCTACATGTAGGTCACAACCATTGGGTGGGTATTTGATTATTTGCAACTAAAAGATAAGCTGACTTTCTGTATGTGTACTTTAAAACAATTTCTGTAGTAAAGTTTCAACCTGTGGTAAGGGTGGATTTACATGTAAACTGTTTGAAGAAAAAACTATTTATAAAACACTCTTCTTTTTCCGGTGAAGATCCAAACAATGACCGAGGTTTGATCAGTTTTACAATAAGAGATTCTCCCATGGATTTTATCAATGGAACATGCTGGGGCTCCGAGACCTACATCTTTGACTTGGCTTCAAAATTCAAAATTGGAGATATTGGTGAGTATAGAGACATCCAAGTTAAAACAGACTATAGATATTTTTTGTAACATGGCTTCACATTCACACATTAATGGCACCAAAACTAAAGAAAGAAAAAGGTAGACATTAAAGTTAGTTGTTGCACCTTAACGGTGGTCTTTCTTAACAGTGGTTCACTGGCCAAATGCTAGTTAAAATATCCGAGGACCAGTCAAAATTCTCTCCAAGAAGTCCAGCTGGCAAGTTTAGTATTGATTTAATTATTTCTATTAAATATGAAATATGGATTGGTGAAAAAGCTGACAAACTAATAAATGACAAGCTATCTAGCCTTGCTTGCAAGGCTGTCTTTTTTTTCAAGCACAAGGAGTCCATCCATAGACCATCCTATAAACCTTTATTCCACACACAGATTTGTTGCGTATGTGTGTGTATTGTCTTTTAAACTCCATGCATGGACTGGCAAACTTTGCTGTTTTGATTTCAAAAAGTATTTTTGACTTTGATGGCGGTCTGCATAAAATTTAGCATAAGTCACTGCATGCATCTTGTTATGACTTATCAACTGATTAAGGAAATAGCTATTAGGATACTCAGCTTTAAATGTTTACTTTTATTGGAGCTTGATTTTTTATTTACAGTGGAGATAAGAAATCCTCAGATTCAAAGCAAGCAGAACACTGAGCAAGAGGAACGATACCGCCCATGGACTCCAAGGTACTACACATATAAGTTCTAATAAACCAACACACGTCCATGAACATCTTATACCTTAATGGTACATTGTCTGTCATTCTGTAAAGCCATCTAGAATTTGAAACTTTAAATGTTGAAGATACCTTCTAGTTTTGGTAAGGTTTGATGTAACACCAATGACTGCTACTCAGTTCTTGTGTCCCTTTATACAGACATTTAAATGCATTCATTATTTTAATGATGTGTGCTGAGCTATGTTTGAAATATGAGACCCGATTGTTATGGTACCTTGTATTGTAAGGATTTACAAGGTGGTGCAGCCCAACCTGCAGCCAACCTCGCCAAGATTACTGGATCAAACCCCCTTCTCTCAATGATAAGTGTACTGGGATCCTTACACAACTCATCACAGGACCTACAGCTTTTCATTCTATTCAAAGGACAAAGCAATTATGACCTGAACCCACACCCTAACAAGCACAAGTAGCGTGTGAACTTTTCAAAAGTTGGGTGGCAACCGTTTTAATGAGTACATAGTTTGAAAAGAAAACGTTTTCTTGTGGGCAGGCAGCTGGTGATGGTTCACTGCTTTGAAAGAAGTCGGGTCAATTTCAAACATTGGTTTTCTTGACTATTTCAGAGAACCTTTCCTATAATGATATGCAAGAATGCTTAGATTAAAACCAAATATGAATTCTTTCTCAAGATACTGCATTACCGTCTGTTTCATTTAGTCCATATCAACTGACATTGAGTGAGAAGTATTCCTCATTAAGTCTCCATGGAGGATGGAACTTGGAACGCTTCAATACACTGCAACATATTCCGATCAGAGGGAATGATAACTACTACACTCTAGCTGATGTTCTTTCTAACGGCCAAGGTTTACATGGAGAGCATGTCAACTTGTTAGCTCTCCTCAAGACGGTAAGGAATCATTTCGTTGTGATTTATACACTGGTGCATCTAAGGGTATGGAAGGGATGGAACTCTACCCTCACATTCAAAAACTCGGCAATTATGGCAGACTAGGTTAGTAGCCTCCAAGCCTGCCTTAAAAAAGATTCTCACCCCCTCAACAAACAGTTCTATAGCCCCACCCTTGTCATAGTAATTTCAAAGGCTACAGTTGTTTGTAACAAATAGTTTGTGCATTTTTGATGCCTGTGTTGATGCCATCCTTTTACCATTTAGATTGGACCTCCAAAGGATATAGTGACCAAAACTGGGAAAAAAATGCAGCGCTGTGAGGTCAAGCTGTATGATGAGACCTGCCCATCGTTCCCTCTGGTTCTGTAAGTAATTATTATATCATAGCTTTTATTGGCTGATAGAATCAGCTGGGGGGCCTGGGGGTGGGGGAGGCACGTGCCCCTCACAGTTGCAGCTCCAGGTGCCCCCACCCCACAAAAAAATCCAGATACAGTGCCCTTAAAAAGGGAAAACATGGCCCCCCCCCACCCCACCCAGTGAAAATATCCTGGGTATGATGCTGGTCAAACATATCCTTTGTTGTGATCCTTACAAAAATTTCAAAATCTGCATTTTCAAGGTAACTTGTTGAATCATTCAAAATATCAAAAGTGACATCTTTTGTCTGTTTGCATTTAGATGGGATACAGAGAACATTGAGCTTGTTCAACGTTGGATGACACATGAAACAGGTGTGGTATAAAGAATGAGATAACATCCAGGCCTGGTGTATGCTTTGTTCTTGTACTTCTACCTTAGTAAAGGGCACCTCTATGACATGTATGAGGGAGATTTAAATTACTACTGCACCATTTTAAGGGGCACCGAGGCATTGACCAAGGGCATAGATGGAGGTATTTGGTCCGTAATTTTGAGTTTCTGGTAGAAACTTCCTACTAAAAATAAATCTGCAGAAGAGTGTAATAAAGCATTTCAGATCAGACAGAAATTGCTTTGGATACAGTGGATCACATTTTGGCCTTCAATATGTTAGTTTTTAAAGAGACAGTGGTTTGTAGTTTCTTCTACTTTACACTTTCTCTGAACTACCAGGTATAACCTTTGACCTGCTCTAGCTGCACAAATTCAGAGTTTAGCATAAAATATTATGCTTACCCAATCAGTAGACATGCAAGCCTTTGTATATTATTTTGAGTTGCAGGTATCCAAAGCATAGACTTTGGTGCACTGATTCTACTAGAAAATCACAATAAGAAAAACATTTGTAATTTTACATTTGTTGTTTACCTTCGTTGTAGTTGTGTTTGCTGTTGACATCATGGTCAAGTTTGACAACTTTCGGTCTGGCATGGTTGGAACGGTGGACTCAAAGACTATCTTCATAATAAATCCAGGTAAAAATCTGTCAATGTTTTATCATTCCAGACTGTCACTCAAAGACAAATACAACTTTTTGACAGTAAGGGGGTGCAAAGGTGAGGATATTTGGGGATAAATACCTAAAAAATATTAAAGGATTATGAACATGAGAGAATAACTTATTGATCAGCCACTTGCCACTAAAGACAAATAAAACTGCTTGACAGTAAGGGGGTGCAAAGGTGATGATATTTGGGGATAAATACTCAACAAATATTGAAGGCTTATGAACATGAGAGAATAATTTACTGATGAGCCACTTGCACATGTTTGACTTTTATCAAAATGTCTCTGCTTTTCATCAAGAAGTTAAAGCACTCAAGTACTCATGATGGCATTGCACCATGCTTCCAGCCATTTGGTTCTCCTGTGACATTTCAGAACTGCTGAGACAAGAATAGTAAAAACCAGCGCTTTTGTAATGAGAATTTATACTCAACATTGCTGTTCCAGACAGCGATTACGGCAATAAAGAAATATCATGCTAAAAATATTTTACTTGATATGTTTTGGATCAATATTGCACGCACACAGTTCTTGGAATCTTAAGATTAGTTTGTCAGTTGTTTTTTAAACTAAATATCTATTCTCTTTTGTGTTGAACAGATACCCAAAAGGCTCATTCTTTGTTCAAGTTTGGACAGTCACACGATCCTAGCGATGACACAACTGGCAATCCAGACAAACAGGATGTTGATCGTAAGTTTCGCAAATGATTTGTTTTTATATAGACAGTCAGCAATATGCGACTCATCAGAGGATGACGAGGATTCAGTCTTTAAAATACTTGCTGCGCAAAATGGCTAGATAAAATATGCATCTATTAATACGTGGTGTTTGTTAAGATACAAATTTATTCATTTTGCCCTAATATCTATGTGTCAGAAGAAACAGCCTCCACAGGAAGTTAGAATTCAAGGATCCCATGAGCTGAAAAAGTACAGAAAGTGTTTACAATAGGTGCGAGTCTAAACTTTTATGAAGGTATTTTTCTGATGAACAATCTGGCTGCAGATATAAAGGTTAAACAAGATTATGACAGGCAGGCCTGAAATTACATTAGGACCAGTCTATGGTAAACTTTTAAAGGGGCAACAAGGTCAAGACCAGGGCAACAGAGGCCGTCAGACCATGACCTATGTTGCCTTGGTCTTGGTGCCCCTTCAAAAGTTTCCCATAGGCTGCAAGATTTTTCACTGAAATTGGCTTTTTTACCCTCTCATTGATGAAACTCAAGGTCCATTGATACGACTTGGCTATGTTTTTGATTTATCAACAGTCTCTACGATCAAGGACGTGTACAAAGTAGATCAGATTAAAAACTTAACTGGAGAGAGCCATGATGGGGTTGAATACGGTATCACCTATGCCTTCCTTACAGCGCTAGATATTGACAATAATACAAGAAATGGCATCTCAATGAGATGGTAAGTTTCTGCAGGGTCATTGCGAATGATTTGTGTTCCATTTTTATTATGTTGATTTCAAAGTGTCTAGATTAATTTGTGAAAAGCTGCTGCAGGCTTGAAAGAAGCAAAAACAGACCATAATTCCTTTACTTACAAAATTTAAGGTTTATTTGAAAAAAAATTGAAAATATAGAACTTTAGTCTTAGTGGGAAATGAACTACAGTTATTGCAATTATTTGCTTTGATTATGTAACGAAAATCACAACTGAGAAAATAAAATAAGCTGTTGCAAACTCCTTACCAACCAAAAAGGACCTATGGTACAAATGCATACTCTGCTAAGGTTACAACGTCAGGCCATTAAGTATTTTTTTGCAAAATAACAATCCACCAATCCAATCTTGTAATCCGGTATGCCCATGTGAATCCCCAGAGGTAGCGCTACGTGTTTATTTTAATATATGAACAGTCAGATTTATGGTTACATAGACTAATGTGTGAAGTTTGGTTCTGAGGATTGCAAATTTAAGAGCACTCTTCAATCACTTAAGGGGAGCAGGTTATGTCTCTCCTCATGTTTCTTAAATTGTAGAGTGGATGGAAGGAGCTCCCCCAATATTTTTAAGGATAGCACTTTGTTCTGAAGGTCTGCAAATCATTCTTTCAAAATAGTGATTGTTGAATGTTTCTTATTTGTAAGAAAACACTAGTTACAAAAATTAAGGATTCAGTAGGATTAGAAGGAGCTTTGTATGGTTTATTTATGTCAGGCTGTAGGGGTTGACAACCCTCCCAATCTAGCTCTCCTTATAAGCAGTGAAGGTTCTGATAAAGTGAAACAACAACCAACATTTCTAAAGGAGTTTGCTCTGTTCTCTTTTTTATAAGACAGTGGATAGACTATAACTCTTCATAAAGACTAAATTGTTGGTTGTGATTTGACTAACAATACATATTTTCTATATTATAGTGCAAGCTGTAAGCGCCGAGTACATTTAGATTCAGCAAGTTTCACCTGCATCAATCCAAACTGTCCATCCTCCCTTTCTGGTAAAACTGACACAGTCATGACCTTTGACATCCCAGTTGACCTCTCTGATACTACAGGCACTCTCAGTGGGTGTTACCTCGGAGGAAATCAAGCTGAAGAAATGCTCAAATGCTCGGTAAAGAAACTCAATAATATTATTCAGACATTAAGTATTTCCATGTTTAATTTCTTTGAACGACATCACATCAACTTTAAGATTGTTTATTTTGCAAGTGATTTCACCATTAAATTATTCAGTGTGGGTTTTTGTTGGTCTAATTCATAGCTGTGCCATTTTGGGGGTCTGTTTCCCTGTGTGCGAAGCTATGTCTTTACCACAATTATCTCCCAAAATGGCAGACAATGGGTAGACAGTTGCCGTGGGAAATGTCAGTGCAGGGGTCTATTGATCTGGGCCCAATTTCATAAAGCTGTTTAAGCAGAAACAATTGCCTACAAAGTTCTGCTAAGCAACAATAAGCAGGACACCAGTCACAGATGCTACATGTTAAATGGTGTCTTAGCTGGTAACCTTTTTCTGGGAAGCATAATTTTGTTGTGCATAGCAATTTGAACTGGCCTCTTGTCACTGGGCCATCTGCTCTAGACTTGTGTGGGGTTGTGGGGTCGAATCCCCCCCC